>PVLC010013966.1:0-40348 GCA_004027655.1 Graphiurus murinus | reverse complement strand
CCTCCAAAAAAAAAAAAAAAAAGAAAAAAACCCCAAAACCAACAGTGATACACACAAGTTTATGAATATCCCTCTGATGGGACTGAGCTCCCTTGGCCTGAGCCTTACCCTCACACAGTGACCTGATATGGATGACCTCTGAGTAGGAAGTGTTGCCCGGGAGTGAGAGCAATTCCATGGGGTGTATGCCATTTCCCCCTCCCTAGGTCTTAACCTTTCATATCGAGACAGACAACCAGGAAAGTAGGAAATCGAAACAAGCTATGTTTAGCAGAATTTTACATACCATAATCTCTTTACCATGGTCAAGCCAGGCAGGAATGTGCAGGCTGATCAGTTCTGGCTCAAATCCATTCCAGAGGGGAGTGATTTACAACTTTGCACCATTCAGACTCTTCCCTGAGAGTGAAGTTAAATGACCCAAGAATAACATCAGTCTGCACCAGGATGAGTGAGAACGGCCTTCTAAAGGGTGGTCTCAGGCTTGGATTTTCACCTGTGGAAACTCCAGCTAGATACCTCTCCAAGACCCTGGTAATGGTTAAGTAGCATTCCTAGGTCCACAATGTGGGTAATTTCGAGGTCTGAGGGAGAAGCAGAGGGCCCGGGGACTCCCCATGCCTCTATTTTTTCTTTATTTGGTGCATTGTAATTTTACATCATATAGGGCATCAAGTATTAGACAAATGCATGCACACAGATTTTTACCCTCTCCACTGGGTCCTTCTCCCCTCCTCCCCTCCCTCTCCCTCTCTCCTCCTCCCTGCACATGTCTTGGATATTGGAATTGGTAGCTTTGTATACATTCATAGCATTGTTTCAACTACTACACTTTTTATAACTTCATCTCTCTTCCCTAATCCCCCTTGCCTCCTAACCCATGAAGCCCATGCCAGTAAGACCCAGACAGTTCACTTCCCCTCTCAGCTCTAGGCTCTTCTGCCTTGTGCTTGAAGTAGGAAGACAGTGGCATGTTAGTAGCTGGGTATGGTGACACGGGCTTGTAATCTCAGTACATAGGAGGCTGAAACAGGAGGCTCACAGGTTCCAGGCCAGCTTTAGCAACTTAGTGAGGCCCTGTTTAAAAAAAAAGTAAAAAAAAAAGATAGGTCTGTGGATGTAGCTCAGAAGTAGAATGCTCCTGAGTTTAATCCCTAGTATCACCACCACCAAGGGGGTGGGGGGAGAAAGAAGAAGAGGGCAGGTTGAATGGATGTTGAATGGGTGGGGGAAAAAAATAAATACAGGACAAAGGCTTCAGGCTTCAGTGATTATAATATCTTGATAGAAAAGTGGACCCTTTAATAAAAATAGTCTGAGGGCCCACAAAACCACCAGGCAGGGTTTATAAATAGATGAGCGAGATGTTGAAATTATCTTAAGACGGATGCCTTTTAAAACTGTATTCAGAACACCTTTCAGAGCTCCTAGTTGCATAGTTCTTCAAACAGGAGATATTTCATCATCACAACATCTGGGCCTGTCAGAAAGGCACCACTGCAGATCTCAACAGATGCAGCTGCTTGTACATAAAAGTGCACCAACAAATCATGACCACAGTTGCAGAAGAACACAAGTATCTCACAGGAAGCTACGAGCAATGCCGCTCTGGCAGGGCCCAAAACTCACTGCCGCCTCCACTGTTATTGCTCAATCAACTCCTTTACAGCACTTTTCTGTAGTTCTCCACCAAGTGGCTAACAAACAGAAGCAAGTTTATTTTTCTCAGCTTCTTGGATGTGATTAACAAAAAGGGTTCTTCTTTTCACTCTGCTTTGGGGGTAAGGATTGCTATATCCCATGAATCAATAACCTCGATATAGTTGGGTAAATTTGTGATATTGCCCAGAGAAATCTCCATGCTTACTTCCTTTGGGTTTTCTACTAGCTTTGTGGGGAGGGAAGATGGGGACAGTGACAGCTATTTGCTGCATGAATGGGGAACAGTGTGGCCCCACATAGCATTCCTGTGACAGGCAGAGTCATGTGGCCACATCTGACATAGCTGGGGTGCCCTGCACAGCTGGGACCCTAAGTATTCAGCCTTCCACTAAAAAACAAAACAGCTCGGTGGTAGAGCAGGTGTTTAGCATGTATGAGGCTCTGCGTTCAGTCCCCAGTGTCAAAACAAAACAAAACCCCCCAAAGCTGATGATATTTTCATTTGTCATTTCAGAAGTAAAGGCTCAAAAGTGCTTAAAAAATGGCAGCCAGGTGTGGTGGCACACACCTTTAATCCCAATACTTGGGAGGCTAAGATAGGAGGATCGCAGGTTCAAGGACAGCCTCAGCAAGTAGTGAGACTCTCATTAACCTAGGGAGACCCTGTTTCAAACTAAAAATAAAATAGGGCTGGGTGTGTAGCTCGAAGGTAGAATGCCTCTAGGTTCAATCCCTAGTACCACAAAAACAAAAACAAACACAAACAAAACAAGACAAAAACATGGCATGGTGCATGTCTGTCATCCCAGTACTTGGGAAGCTGACACTGGAGGATCACAGATTCGAGGCCAGCCTCAGCAACTCAGTGAGACTCTGTTTTAAAATAAATAAAATAGGGCTGGGGGTGTAGCTTGGAGGTACAATGCTCCTGGGTTTAATCTCAGAAACCACACACACACAAACGCACGCACACATACACACACACACACACACACATGTACCTGCATGCACCCCCACCCCGACACACATACCCAAAAAACAAATCTGGGCATTGCTTAAACTTTTTATGCAGCTGCACTCAAAGGTGCAGTGGGAGAAACAAACAAACAAAAAAGCAAGAGGACCTCACGAAGGACTGAGTCAGAGTATTACACAATTTTCCCATCAATTATGGGGAGAGAGTGACTACTGCTGACCATAAGGATGATAACAATCATCATTTCAATCAGTTGTAATAAGGCACTTTGGATCTCATGGGGCTGATGGGGAAATAACTGGCTGTTGGAACCCTTGGGATTTCTAAGCACCTCTTTGGTTAACACAAAAGAGAGAGCAGAATCTTCCTGGGAGGAGGGGACGGGACGCTGGTGTTATAATAAAATCCCTGTCATCATCACTAGTTTAGCTGAGCTTTGATGGCTCCTTAGCCATCCAACACATCCTTTCAACTAATTTCCCCATCCCGCAGAGCGGCACTCTCTGGAATTTGAGCAATGTGGGCTGCCTGGCCCGTGTTAGGGCCAAGGAAAGCAGGCCAGGAGTGGTCAGGGTGGAAGGAGGTGGCAATTACTTCAGGGGTCAAGTGTTCAACATCTGGTGCCCCCAGGCAGCAGCTTCGGCTGGGCCCCCTCGACTGAGGTATTCGTATAGGGTCGCTGGGTTCTTTACCCTCTGCTTCTCAGGCAAGCATGTCAGTGTGAGAAGGTGCGTCTGCACAATTTGTACCACCCTGTGGTGACTTCGTGCCATGACACACACTCCCTCTGCTAGGGTCTTTTTGCATTCTGTGAGAAACATCCCCCCACAGGCTCCTGGGTGCCACGTTTGATCCCCCAGTTCCCGGGGCATATTGAGGAGCTTTGGAGAGCAACTTCAACCTGCATTTCCATCCAAGACCTTGGATTCATCCAGGCAAGGACTCTGATTTTCATCTTCAATCTGGATGAACAGATTGAGTGGTAAAATAAACTGCACAAAACAGACTCAGCACAAGCTTAGGCCCCAGCATTCAACACTCATGAGACTGGGGCTGAGGAAGGGGAGCAGCCTGCCGACACAGGGCCTGCGTTTCCCCCAGCTTGCACATCTCTCAAATGCTCTCTTTCCACAGCGTGCTCTCCCACCCCCGATTTTATACGTAGCAGATGGCCTTCAAACAAATCAAGGAGCAGAAGCTGCAAAAGGCCTAAAAAAAAAAAAAAAAAAAAAAAGACAGTGAAACTCATATATTTCTTCAAACGATAAGATGAACTGCAGATGTTTGCTGAAGGGTGATGGTGCTGCTTACGACTGAAGGCTGGACTTGAAAGAAGAGTCCACTGATGCTCAGTGTTGGACAAGCCCGGTAGCTGTCACGTTGTGATTTATGGAGGCTGTTTGTGAGATTTTATGTTCCCGGGGACATGGCAATTAAAACGCTCTGCCGTTCTACCCACAGGCGTCTTTCTCCGTGGACCGAGCCGTGGAGTCTGTGAGGGGCACTGTGGGGCCAACCTGCAGCTGGGGGAGAATGGATGCAGCATTCCGCCGCAGCCCTGCCTGTGGGACCCAGTCTCCCCACGTCCTGATCAACATGCCCCTCTGCTCCTGGGTCCCCTATCCTCCCTGCCTGCCGGGTTCTTGGTCCTTGTGAATGTTCTGTCCTTGCCTGACACCTGTAGTCCAATTAATTAATCAATCTCAAATTAAGCCCGACAAAGTTGCTACAAGGCAAACAGTTCTCTTGCAGAATCCAGCTGCATATAGAAAACAGCTGCTTGTTGGCATGCTGTTTTGAAAAAGAAGAAAAGAATCGCTGCAATGCGCTTAAAAACGAACGTGAGCCCTATCTTGGAAGGGTCGGCAGAGGCCTGTAATTAACACAATGGTGAGTATCTATCTGTGTTTCTATTAAAAGCTTCTTTTGCAGGACTTGTTGTAACTTGGTCATAAATATTTATTACAAACTGAAACTGGGGATACAAGGCCTTAGCTGAATGCCATTTCCCCTCCTGCCTCTGCTTCCTAAGGCTGAACCTTAACAATGTATTTGGATGCACACGCCTACTCCCCACCGTGAGCCAGCATGTGCATCTGCAAGCGCAGACACCTACGCCCATCAGCGCGTGTGCACAGGGCCTTTCCCCAGGCAGAGGCTGCAAAGTCCTGGCAGAAGCAGCAGGAGGAGGCCCAGCCGTCTGTGGCCTCTGGAGCAGAAATGTGTGGTGCCTTTGAAGTTACCCCTACTCAGGTGGGAACCTCTCCAGCAGCCCCAAGAAGAGGAAGTCATTCGTTTTCAAACAAAAGGGGAAATTCCTCAGGATCCTGGTGTTTTCTCTAAAATGAATCCCTGAAAAGTTATTCTCCAGAGATTCAGGGATCAGCTGTCCTGTATCTCAGTGAGTTTGTGAGGAGAGAAAAATGGGTGACCTAGATTGCAGCATGAGAGACTTAAGTTAGATAAAAGGAAGCATGGTGAAGCAGGCGAGGACCTCAGGAGGGAGCCAGAAAGTGAGTGGCTTTCAAAGCTGAGGCGGTACTGGGCATGGTGGCACATGCCTACACTCCCAGTACTTGGGAGGCTGAGGCAGGAGGATCGCAGGTTCAAGGTCAGCCTCAGCAATTTAGTGAGACACGGTTTCAAAACAAAAAAATGAAAAGGGGTAGGGGTGTTACTCAGAACACCCCTGGATTTAATCAAAACAACAACACCTATGTGGTTGAGTTCAGGGACAGGAAGATGGACTGTAAGACTTACTTTCCGAGGTCCGTGCTGTTTTCCTGCTGAAAGCAACCAGCCCTTGCCTCTCCATGCTGCCCTAGGTCTGCTGGTGATTATGTCACCTTGCAGAACTTGTAGACGTCAAGCTGGAGGGAGGGACCTCTGGAGCCCATCTCCTCTCCCTTCCCATCTTCATCCAGAACTATACCCAGCAGTTTCCAGACAGGAGAATATTGTTTACTTTTAAAGATCTTAAATTACCTGGTAGTGGGCATTTGTCATATTTTTATTTCTTTACTTTCCCATCTACCTGTTCATCTCTTTCCTTTGGGTGGGAGTTCTTGACCTTAAAAATCAAAGTGTGTAGCTGGGTGTGGTGGCACACGCTTGTAATCCCAGCATTCGGGAGGCTGAGACCGGAGGATCCGGGTTCGAGGCCAGCCTCAGCTACCTAGTGAGGCACTCCATAACTTAGTGAGACCCGGTTTCAAAATAAAAGAATAAAAAATAGGGCTGGAGGTATAGCTCGGAGGTAGAATGCCCCTGAGTTCAATCCCTAGTACTGCAAAAAAAAAAAAAAAAAAAAAAAAAAAAAAAAAAAAAAAAAAAAAAAACATCAAAGTGTGAGTGTGTGTGTGTGTGAAGCTTCCTCTCATTTCCAAGGCTGAGAAGTCAGGGTGTTGCCCACTGTCCCCGTCTTTTTCCTCCCTGTGCAGCTGAGCCACTCATTCTGCAGACCAAAGTTTGCCCAGGCTTTACCCTAGTGTCCTGCCCCTGGGAGGCGCTGGCCAGGTGCAGGATGGGCCTGTGCAGTTCAGCCTTCCTAGAATTCGAGGAGGCAACCACAGAAAGGACAGGTAGCCATAGGGAATGTCCCTCTGTTTTGTGCACTGATGTTGGGCTCAGGGTTGTGGGTGGGGCGGATGCTGTGACAGGCCAGGTCATAAGGCCTAAGCAAAGCCAGCAATGCTCTGTCTTGTGACATCAAATTGCTCCCGGCCAGAGCAAAAATCAGGTCCCAGCTGAGCAATCTTGGACAAGATTCTTCTCTCCTGTGAGCCTCAGTTTCATCATCTTGAAGATGGGGAGCGCGAGACCTTATAGGATCATTGTGAGGAAACAAGCGAGGCAGGAGAGACGGGGCCTTGGCCCCATGCCTGGGACTTAGTAGGTGCTCAAGATCAAGTATGTGCTCCCTGCCCTCTGGAGGGAAACCTAGAGGGAAAAAAAGACAGATTAAGACTTGGGGTACATGACTAGATTGGGGTGGTGTACCATCACAACCACAGCAGATCCTCAAACAGCAGACACATCTCCTGCAGGCCCATGTGCAGATCCTAATGGTGGACCCGGGAAGCAGGGGTGTACAAGTTCTCCTTTGTGCCTCTAGCTCCAGATCCATGCCTCCGCACCAGGGAGATGGGGGAGCCACCCTCACACCCTGCCTCTCAGGTCTCCTGCCTTCTAGCTGCCCCTCCCTGGGTTGGGCCAATTCCAGCCGGGCTCCAGTTCTCATCAGGCTGTGAGAACGCCATTCCCTTCAAGCCAAAGGGTGGATGTGGCTTTCTGTCATTGCTAATCCCTGGGGCCTGGATTTCCTAGGGAGTCTTTTAGCACTGCTTACTTGTCTGTAAATGGTCCCTTTATTAAATTCTCTTTGAAGTCCCGAACGTGTTTTCTCTTTTCTGCTGGGAGACTGATGGAAGAGTATGATTAGAAGCAGAGCGAGTCAATCTAGGAAGGCTTCCTGAAGGTGGTGTCTCTTCTCCAGGGGTCTGGAAGAGGTGTGCAGTTGTCTAATGGAGACAGAAAGTAGAAGGCTTGGAGACTGTTGTCAGCAAAGGTGCGGGAGGTTGAGCTTCCTTGGGCTTTTCATGGTGGATGGTGAAAATTCTTGTCAACAAGACAGGGCTACCATCAGAAAGGGAGAGAATGATGATACTAAAAATGGCGAACAGCTGTCATTTATTTATTGCACGTCTACTATGTGACAAGCATTCCCAATAGCATGATAGATATTATCACTATTTTACAGTTGAGAAATGGGAATAAGCAACTCCTCCAAGGTCACATTGCTTGGTGGAGCTGGGATTTGTAAACTCTGCTTGGGATCAAAACAAGGCTATCCAATCATCCTGGTTTGCCCAGACCTGGGAGTTTCCCCGGATGTTGATTTTCAGTCGATTTTGAATTACTGGAGGGGCCTGCTGGGGTGACACTGCAAAGTTAGTGAAAGGGGGTGTTAATAATCACCCCTATAATAAATCCATCTTTGTTATTTGTGCGGGGTGGTGCTGGGGACTGAACCCATGGCCTCGCTCATGCTAAACATGTGCTCTACCATGGAACTCCATTCCCAGTCCCCTGAAAGCTCATTTTCTTCCCTCAGAAGACCCACGAAAAGAGATTGGTAAGAGTGGATGTGCATGAGGGAGAGATCACAGGCGCCACCAGCTCTCCATCACTGTTCACAGCAGGGAGGTGGCCACGTCAACCAAACTGCAAGCGCACAGCAACATTTCTATTTGTCTCACAATGTGACACCACTTTTCCTTCTGACAGACTTCCCTCTGCGATTCTCTTTTGGCACCAGCTGATAACGAATGGAAGGTGCATTCTTGTTCTTCCACCACTGGGGTGTGAGTACCAAGGGGCCAGGGAAGAAGAAAGATGATGTACAATTCTGTGGGCAGCGAAGGAGAGGTGTGCCATGTCATGGGGCGGGGCCCAGCCTCAGTGGTCTTTGAGGGCTGGAAATTAGCTTCTTATGCATGACAGCGATGACAAATGGCTCCCAGTTTTGCTAACTCTGCTGCTACCCAATAGACCCTGCTGTAACTCAAGGCTGGAAGGCGAGGGATCAGTGATGGCATCGTCTGTGTAGCCCCAGGGCTTTCCAGGTCTTCGGGTCCCCAGTAATGACAACAGCAAGAGGCTGCCATTTTGGAAGCTCCAGGTGTCCTTGTGCCATGTGTCTCAGAGACATTATTTTAAATGCTTAGAACAACCTTTTGGAACAGTTATTAGTGATCCTATTTTTAAGATGTGGAAACCAAGGAAAAGAGAAGATGAAGATGGTCTCCAGGGATCTCTAGGGTCAAACTGGCAGATGTGAGCCTCATGCTGACCTTTCCCTGGTGCCTTAGCCTGGACCTGGACCCCAGCCAGCTGCCCCAGCATCCGAGTGTCCTAGCTCTGACGCTGCCGGCTGCTTTTGGTAGTGGCTCATGGTGTGGGTAGGCGGGTCAGGAATTGTCTGAGAACTCAGGCATATGATGCTTCCCCCATCCCCGTGGTAACTACCGTATGTTCGGCCAACTTCCTGTGCTTTTGCGCATGCGTGCCTCCTGCTGGCACGCCCTTCCTGCACTGGCCATCTGGACAGCCTCCAGACACCACTCAAGACTCAGCCCCCAGCACCTGTATAGAGAAGGCTTCCTCATCTCCACCCCAATCACAGTGAGGTCTCTTCCCACCCAGATGGATGTGACACCCACTCTGATTATTCTGTAAGCTTCTGTGATTCATCTGCCATCCCCTTCTAGCCCCCAACTGCAGCCTGTAAGCTCCTTCAGGGCAGCGGCTGGTTTCTTTGACTGAAGGTGATGCTCAACACTGTTTGTTGAATGAATAAGAGTGACAGCAGCCAGAGTGTCCCAGGAGCACTGGCTGGGGCATAGAGAATACGTCTGGCAGGTCTGCCTCAGCATCTTTAGTTTGCTTTCAGCTGGATTTTCCTGTACACACTCTTGCGAATCATGCCTGGGTGCCCTCTGTGGGATGCATCCTCTATTTTGGTGTAGTTTCAGCAGTCTATAAGATTAGGTGCTGTTTTTGGCATGCTCTTAATTCATGATGGTGATTGGGGAGAAACGAGAGACATTGTGACTCCCATAGTTTACCCATGCACAGCTGCCATCTAGTTTCACCAGTCTCCTGAGGTTTCATTCAAGAGCCATTTAAGGGCAGGCAGAGCTGAGGATCAAGCTTACCTAGAGAAAGGATTTTTCACAAGATTCTTGTCTGAAGAAGATTCAAAACTCTACAAATACGTGTTGTGCACAAGCATGAGCCAAGTCTAGAAGGAAGAGTCAGTTCACAGATCATTTCTGTTCCTCCTAAAGGGGATCATTTGTTTGTCTGGGGCTGGGGGCCACATCCTGCCCTACTGGGATTAGGGGCACCCTAGGTACAGGGAGGGAGGAGTGGAATGCTAGGTTCCTGGCCTGAGCCCTACTGGACAGCAGAATGCTCCTGCATGAGCCTCTCTAGGATGGCGATGGAGATAACAGGTCCCTACCAGCCTTCCTTGTAAAGCTGCCTCAGGAATCGAATGCTGCTCACACACACTAGTTTTAAATGTAAATAAACACATTCTCATTTTAGTGGTTAGAATCAAAGCTGAAGAACCAACCTGGAAAAATAATTTTGCTTCAAATGCTTCTGTTTTGCAATATAACGAGGGCCCAGTTGAAACGCAACCCACAAAGCTGCTCATTACTCTTTCTAGATTATAGGCACCCTCGCAGAGTCCATGCCTTTGAGTCTGTCCCAGGGAAGGACCCCGCCCCAGCCAGAGAAGGTGTGAACCACTGAGTCACTTGCAAGCTACATAGTGAGTCCTCAAGTCTCTGCTCCAATGGCATGAGTTACAATAAGTGTTTGTCTCGCTTTGTATCTTGATCAGGAATAATCCCTTATGAAAGTGCGGCTTGGGTTTGGCTTGCTGATGTCGGCAATGCAAATATGATTTAATTGATTAATAGGCATTAATGACTAGTAATTAAGGCATAACCTGTGAGCTGAAGGAAAAACCTCACAAAGCAAGCACGTTGTTGTTTAGCCTATGAACGGGAGGATGGCCTCGCTTCAGTGGCTTCTTCTCTTTGCTTGTGGGCGGTGGATTCATCATTGAGTCAGCTGTCTTTTGCAATCTGAGTTATAAATAAAATAAATTACACATATTAACGTATTACTTAGAATCCATTTATTGCCCTTTCGTCCTCTGTGAAAACTGAGCTGTGTCAATATGAAATTAGCCCTTAATCTCTGATCTGAAGGTCACCTATCCAGGAGAAAGCCCTCTCTGGAGGTCGGTCGGCATAGGTAGTCTACTTAAGGAGGTTTCACTATGAAATCCTGTGCTTCTATTGCATTTGTCTTTTTTTTTTTATTATTATTGAAAACTTTCCTCTGCAGCGCACACTCAGGAACAATGCAATAAGTAACTTCCAATTAAAGTTTTCCATATGTGGCAAAATTGTAATGAATGAATAAGTAAAGACCGCATAATGGAAGCCTATTAGCCAGATGAATATACTCTTTTAAGTCAAATTTCTATACCACTTTTGTATTATCTCCCATCAGAAGAGAACGTGCAATTACCAATTTTATCTTATCATGGCTTATTATTTGAGAGTAGTAAAGGAAACTTCATTCCAGGAGCCATAATGTGATTTTTGATTAATAGGGGATCTTATGTGACAAGAATATTTCTCCTAGGCGAAGTACGCACTTGGATTTCTGACTGAGCTGGCTTGGAAGCTACATTGCCTGTGGAATGACTGTTTGACAATTGAACATGTGTTTCTACATGGAGATCAGCTTCTCAAGGCTCCAAAGTGCAAAAGGGCAGGGAAAAGTTGATGTTGACTTTGCAGACACCAGTTTGTATTTAGCTGGTTCCAGTCCTACCCAGCAGGGCATGGATTTGTGTGCAAGAGGTGAGATGAGCAATCTGAAGCTCCAGGTCTTGCAGTGTCTGCCAGAAGCCTTGACCTGGAAGGTCCTCTCCTGTAGTCCTTCCCCAGCAGCAGCCTGGGCACACAACCCATATCTGTGATTCACACGTTGCCAATGTCAGCACCCCCTCCCACTCCAACTGCATATGGAGATAGTTTGGATTTGAATTCCAATCCTTGAAGCTGACTTTTCCTGGAGAGCTGTTCTAAGGAAGGTTCCCTGCCATCTTGACCCTTGGTTGCGAGTGACCTGTGTGTAGATCAGCAACCTGGAGAAGCATTGGGTAGAGGGCAAGGAGGGAGCTGTCTTGTTTGCCCTGCTGCTGATCTAAGGTAGATCCATGGTCGGTGCTCTCTTCTTTCCCAGGTAGGGCCCTGATGCTCGGAGCCTGGATCTGAGGATGAGATCATCCTCAGTATGACACCGAGCCAGCCTTCTAACCTATCTGAGCCAGTTTCCCTAGCTGAAAACAAGAATGCTACCTCCTTAGGGACTTCCTGTGGGAACTAAGAGAGACAGTGTTTTAATACACAGCTATATCCATTATGGGTGAAGCTATGGCTTATTGGCATCTAATGGGTTGGGTACCTAGCCCAGGAATGACTTGATTCCCATCAGAGCTCATTTCCACATATCCTAGCCCCTTTGGGTTCTCTGCTCCTCACAGAGGCTGCTTGGTGGATCATTGTCATCCCCTCTCGGGGGTAGGTGTGGCTGGGCTGGGATCCTATCATGTTTGTCCCATTCTCAGTGTAGTTGAGGTTAGTGCAGAGGACCCCTGGTATTGAAAAGCTTCTAGGATGAAACTTAATTCTGTAGAAAAAAATTTTATCCCCTTTTTCTCATTGGCAGAATGACTCAGATGCTTAAAATAGCACATACCCTTTAACCACAAGTTTTCCTTCTAGAAGTTTATCATAAAGGGAGTAATTGGGCAGGCATGAAAAGCATCTGTATAAGCACTGTTTGCAAGAGCAAACACTTGGAATGAAATAATAATAGTGGAGTGGGGGTTAGATGCTCTGTGGCATATTTAAACTATGGGATCTTGTCCTGCAAATTAAAGATGATGTGATAGGGGATTATCTAATGTTCTAGAAACACGAATGTGATAAGGTAAGGGAACACAAACTATGCCATATTATTGTATTCTGTGGGGGCAGAAAAGACTTAGGGATATACACCAAAATAATAAATACCAATTATTTTAGGATAGTGGGCTTGTGGGTTATTTTATATCTCTTTTTCACTTATTTCTATATTCTGCTGTTTAAAAATAATCAATATGAATGACCTATGTAATTCTTAAGAAGCAATAAGGTGTTTTTTGTAAAGTCTTTCCTTAAAATTTAACATTTACTACACAAAGGTCCCATGGAGGCATGGGCTTGCCTCTGCTGAGCAGAAGGATCCCCGGGAGGCTGGGACTATGGGGGATCCTAAGGTCCTTTCTGTGTTGTTTACTCTCCCACCCCAGCAGGATTGACCCGAGCCCTTGAGTAGATGTTCAAGCCCTGAGCTACACCTCTAGCACCCTTATTTTTCTTCTAAGAGCAGGATCTGGCTCTGTTGCCCTCAGTGGCTGATGCAGGGGCTCCTGGAAGCCTCTGCTGCTCACTTCCAGCTGGGGACAGGTGCCCAGCCCAGAGAGAGCCACCTCTTATTTGCTGTCTTTAGTCACAACCGCTTGGGGGGATGCAGGGCCTTCCAGTCAGCTGGCTGCCACATCCCCTCTGTGGCCCGGCTAATTCCTGCCCAGGACAGGATATGATAGAGCAGACAGACACTGTGAAAGGGGCAGTCTGGAAGGAGGCCCAGGAGGGCGACAAGAGCCTCAGAGCCCAAGGGACGGGCTTTAGGACAGTCGGGCTTCTTTCCAGCTTTGCCACACAATGCTGTGTGTCTGCCAGAACAAAAGATGCAGTGTCTGCGGAGGGGCAGGGGTGGGCCCAGGTCTGTCTGGCTCCTGCCCTAGGTGGCACCATCCTCTGCCCACTGTAGACCGGGGCTTGCAAGGAGGAGGCAAGGGTAATTGGCTGCTTCCTCGGGAGCATTTCCTTTTGATGGTGGAATGCTATAACTGGAAGGCCACAAACACTGGCCCGGTGAAGATGCAGTCACCAAAGAAAGGACATTGTGGTCCCCTTGGTGTTGGGCTGTGTCATTAGCTCCCTGAGCTGTGGTTTGGCCAGGTTTCCTAAAACCTAGCGGAACACAGCAACTGCTCAGAAACCACCTGTGCCTTCTCACCTCTCCGGGATGGAGCCTGACCTCTGCAGCCTGAGAGGCCGCCCAGTTGACCTCACCCCAGCTGGCCTCCAGCCTTGCCCTTCCTCCCTGTCTCCATCCCCATCCCTCCCCCAATGACATGGGATTTAGCCTCATTCTCTGAAGTGTTTTCTGATCACACTGAGGCTTTAGGCACATGCTGCTCCCTTTGTCTGGAAGCCTCTCCTCCTTCTCTACAAGCTGAATCCTCATTCATCTTTTAAGAACTAGCTGGAATTTTCTATTAGGAAGTTGTCCCTGACTCCCTTCCTCTAAAGGAAATCATCCCTATGGCTGTCTTCCTCCCTCCCTTCCTTCCTTCTTCTACTCTCTCTCCTCTCTCCCTTTTTAGTACTGGGGATTGAACTCAGGAGCATTCTACCTTTGAGCTATACCCTCAGTCCCATTTTTTATTTTTATTTTGAAACAGGGCCTTATTAGCTCTATGAGAGTCTCACTATTTGCTGAGGCTGTCCTTGAACCTGTGATCCTCGTGTCTCAGCCTTCCAAATATACTGGGATTACAAGTGTGCATCACCATACCAGGCTCCTATGTGTTTCTCAAAAGTTAGGCAATTATCCACTAGAAGGGAGAGCTGAAGAAATAAATGTGCAAAGACATTTTCTTCTTTTGAATTTCTAGGTTTTGCGTATGTCCCAAATAAAACTTCAGCCCTAAATGTCATTTGACACATTTTTGTTAATAATATTTTAATTTTGCTTTTCAACAGTTGATATATACACATGGTTCAAAAAAACAGTGCAAGTATAAGTTAATCAAATGTGATATTCAGTGGAAAGTCCATCTCCCAAAGCTGCCCACCCTGTTCTCTCCCTTCCTTAGAGACAATGAAGGTCACCAGTTTCTCCTGGGCACAAGAAAGCCAATGTTACACCACATACATTTCTCCAATTTTCAGACAAATGGGGCCATGCTATATGTCCTACACTGAAATTTCTTCTTTTCAACCAACAAAATATTTTGCAGATTGCTCTATATGGGTCTATAAAGAGGTTATTTATTTTCATGTGTCTTACTGTTTCTAGGATTCCTTTGGATCAGTGTATCATGCCTTCTTTAACTCAGCCTCTATTGATGGGCAGTCTTTAACTCAGCCTCTGTTGATGGGCAGTGAGGTGGTTTCCAGTCTTTTGCTTTTGCAAACTCTGCTGCAGTAAATAGCCACCTCTACCACATTTCCCAGAACTACCCGTGGGTGAGTGTATTTGTAGGATAAATTCCTAGGCATGGAAGTACTGGGCAAAAATCCTGTGCATTTAAGTGTGATAGATATTGCCACATTTTTCTTCATTGAAGTTGTAATAATTTATACTTCATTTACACAGTGATATTTCATGTGGTCAGTTAACATCCATTTTTGACCACACTTATGTGAGCCACACAGAATCTGTCTTCATTCCAGAGTTTCCAAAAGAGGACTAAATAGTAAACTCTTTGCCGGTTTCTGCTAAAATTTATAGCAGACAAATGATTTTTGGCCTCGGCATCCCAGGGAACTGTCTCAGAATTCTGGGTGAAGGCCCCTCCTTTCCACCAGAGGTGGGCAGATGGCCAGTCCTGACTACAGAGGTGGCTAGCTCAGGGTTGGGTATGTTGCTAGGCTGAGCCAATCAGAGGCCTGCTTAGATTTCTTCGGGAAGGCTTATTGGATGAATCACCCTTGCTTCTACAACTGCAAGCCACCATAGGGGCGATGTGGGCTTGGGACTTTCAGGGACTGATTAGGCCCTGTAGACAGATAGCCTTTCAGAAAAGGGCTTCCAGTCAAGGGCCTCAGGGTGACAGAGAGAAAGGCTGAGTCCTGGTCATGTTTTCAGAGTGCCCAGATCCAGCTCCACCTGAGGCTGGTGGTTATGTGACCCAATAAATTTCCTCACTCTCCTTCCCCATGCTACTCCTTTCCTTTTTTTTTTTTTTTTTTTTTTTTTTTAATCATGTAACTAAATCTTTTTATGTAGAGAGACACTCTTTGGGTTATAAAGCATTCACTTGCACAAATTGCACCTTATGAAAAAGGTTTCATATGGGAAAGAAATAACATTCACATGTATACACACCCTCCCCTGTTTATCTCTGAGATGATGTGGGCTCACATTCCCTTGGTATAGTCGTCTGTGTTTAACCTTTCTATCATGTTCTAGTAATGACCAGAATACCAGCCTCCAAGTCGTGACTGGAAGGTTGTGTGACGGTCACAGTAAAGAAGAGACAGCAAAGACAAGATACAGACTTTGATTCCTTAGATTTAAAGTCAAAGCGGTGATTAGGCAGCTGGTGCTGAGATGAAATTGATAGAAATGTATCCTGAAGCATTTTTATTAGGTGCAATTGTATGCCAATATCCTACTTAGGGTCTCTCTGAACTAGAAGATGCAGTAAGTTAGAAAAAATCTTTTCTGGGCTTTTTCCCAATATTTTGTATGAAGAAGGTTCTAAGGCTCAAAACATATATGGAAAATGCTGAAATAGAACATCTTTAATGCCCTTTTCAAGTTTAAAATATAGTCTTCGCTCCCCCATCCCCCCAGGCTCACACTTCCTGGTAGCCCATGCCCCTTTAGTATCAGTGCAGAGGAGGGTCCTCAAGACCCAGCTGGCCTCCTGGAAATGTCTGGGGGTCCTCCCCACCTGCACAGTTACCAGAGCCCAGAAACCAGCAACCTGACTTCAGCCTTGGCCTTCATCTCACAGTTCCCAAATTAGTTGCTTATCTAGTCTCTTGGACATTTGGACCAAACATTTACTTTTAAAAAACTGGCCAGGAGCCAGGCATGGTGGTGCACGCTTGTAATCCCAGTACTTGGAAGGCTGAGACAGGAGGATTGCAGGTTCGTGGCCAGCCTCAGCTACTTAGTGAGGTCCTCCGCAACTTAGTGAGACCCTATTTCAAAATAAAGAATAAAAAATAAGGCTGGGGTATAGCTTGGGGGTAGAATGCCCCTGGGTTCAATCCCCAGTACCACAAAAAACCAAAACCAAAACCAAAACAAAAACTGGTCAGGCCATTTTTGTAGCTCAAGGTATGTCAAATGAAGCTATAGTAAACATTCTGTTCAACTATGGCCCCAGGAAAAGCTAGCCACATCTGGTTCACACTGTTTGTCACCTAACTGCTGCTGCAAGGGAGGGGGCAGATCTGGAAGATCAGTGGTACTGGGCTTTCAGAGAACCACTGCACAATCATGGGCCAGCTGGGTTGGTCCATACGGTGTCAGAGGATTTGCCAATCATCATCATCTTCAGGATCTTTGTGATTCAACTTGTTAACTGAGGGAGATAAGGGCTGTCTATCTGTACCTTCAAGGAGGCAATAGACAAGGTTTGGGTATGAGCAAGATATAAGGAGGATCTAAAAGAACAGTCCTCAGGTGCAAGCCCGGTTACCCAAAGATGCAATCATCAACCAAGTAGCTGGTTGATTTGTAAAGAAACCTCCCAACTCCAATGGCTGCAGAAACAGTGCTGACAACAGCCTGGACACTTGGAACTTACTGGAAGAGGAAGAAATGAAGGGAAGCACAGAGGTGAGGATGATTTAATGCTAGAATGACAGATGCCAAGACAGAGACCCCAAGAGAGGGATAAAGAAAGTGAGACTCAAGAGAAGGTGAGGGAGAGTGATGATGCTGGCCTTGAAGGAGGCGTGAGATTGGAGAAGAGGGGTCTAGTGCTGTGGGCTTTGTAGGCACCTGCAGAGGTGGGTGGCCCTCTCCCCGCGTGCTCTGCAGGTCTCGCCCTGGCAGATCCCGCCTCCTCTTGGAAGGCTCCATGAGAGAAGCTGTGCTGTGATTAAGATCTTTTAATTAAGGAAGCCATTTGCACAGGATGCAGCAAGAGGCTGATGGAGAGTTTGCTCAAATTGGATTTTTTTTTTGTTGTTAACTAGAAAAATAATAAGAGGAACTCTGCTTTGTGTGCAAAAGAGGGATATGTCATTTTGAAGGGTACCTCACGAGCTACCTGTGAATGAATTCATTTGCTCATTCCTTCATTCGTCTCTAGTTCAAATTTAGTATTGCTGCTACTAGAACTCCTAAACAAAAAAAAGTACTGAATGCTTACTGTGTGCCCAGTATTGTGCTAATTGATTTACCTAAATGATCTCCTTTACTCTACAACCCCATGAGCCAAAGCTCTTACCTTCCCTCTCCCATAGATGAGAAAACTGGGAGCTTATTTGTATGGAAGGTGTCTCTTCCTCCCTTGAGAAGCTCATCAGGAGAGGGGAAACAGGAAGGAATTAATTCTGAACCCCGATTTCCTTCCGTCTTACCTTTTCTTTCTTTCCTTCTCCTTTGTGTTCCAAGGCCCCTGGCAAGTCGTTTCTGACTCTGTACATCTGTCTTAGGTTCCTTGATCTCCTGCCTGGGTTGTCTCCAGGGACAAATTGCAGACTATGCCAAGGTCTCACGATGGCTTGGCCATCTTGTTTGTTCCTTCCCTTCATGTCTGTGTAGCCTGCCTCTACAGTCATGAGAGACAGTGCCTGGGCCCTGGGGCTGACCCCAAGTCTAGGCTGTCCCTTCTCCTGGAAGTGCCCGTGGACTGGCTTCATCCCAGGCCTGAATTTTTGCTTGAGTCTCTCGATCTTCGTTCTTAGTGGTTCAGTGACCCTGTTCCTTGTGCTGAGTCATCTAATAACATCCAGGATTGACCCAAGGTCTCTGGTTGGAACCCTACCTGCCTGGCTATACCAGAAGAGCCACTTTTCTGATCTCTACCTTCCTCTGGTCTGGGTCAGAAGGCAGGTTGTGGCACCAAGTCCCCTTCAATATGTCCTGTGTGGAGCCCAGCATCCCTCTGTGGGGAAATCTTTCTTCCCCTTTCCCACAATATCCTGAGATAATGGATATGGAAATAATGGACATGGAGTTGAGTAGACTATAGGTAACCACCACCCCTGCCCAGGTGGCCTGGGCCAGCCAGAGGACACCACTTTTTTTGGCAGCAGTGATGGGTTCAGGAAAAGCATGGGAGTCAAGCTAGACCATGAGTGTCTCCTTGAGGCCTTTGGACAGTTCTGTCAGGAATGATATGGTTTTCCCTAGGACCATGAGAGTCTGCAGAAGCACAGAGAGCTTTTCTGAGAGCAAAGCCAGGCCAACTGAGCAGCTCTGAGGCCACATTCTGGAGACAGCATTTCATCAACCCCGAGATACCACTGTACCTGAAGGCAGTGTGCCCCTTATACTGAAAAGTATAAGGGGCATTCTGCCTACACAGCTTTATTCTACTTTGGAGTAGTCAGCTTTGTCACTGTGACAGAACACCTGAGATAAGAAAAAGTTTATTTTGGCTCATGGTTTTGGAGGTTTCAGTCCATGCTCAGTTGGCCATTACTTTGGGGTATTTGGCAAGGCAGGATATCATGGCGGAAGCACGTGGTGGAAGAAGCTGCAACTCATGGTAGTCAGGAAGACAGAGAGAGAGAGAGAGAGAGAGAGAGAGAGAGAGAGAGAGAGAGAGAGAGAGAGAGAAACAGAGAAAGAGAGAGAAGGAGAGACTGGGTTCCAATATCCCCTCAAGCATATGCTCCCCAATGACTTAACTTCCTCCCACTAGGGCTCACCTCCTAAAGTTTCCACCAGCTCCCAATAGTGCCCCTGGCTGGTGACCAAACCTTTAGCCCACAGGCCTGTGGAGGACACTTATCTAAACCACAGCATGCTTCCATGATGAGTCTGAATTTAATTGTTGACACTTGCAACTGAACATGTGCTGCCTGTGACTTTGTTTCCCTGAGTGATGCTCTTTGTTTCTTATACCTAACTGCAGCATGGGCTGAAGATATAAAGGCGTGGGTAGGAGCCTGTGCTTTGCCTTGGGTATCTACTTACAGTTTTTGCATGCTTTTTGGTCGAGAATGCTTTTATTTTTCTTTTACACCTGAATGACACTTAGCTGTGTACAGAATTTTGTTTTAACTTTTTCTTGAGAAAAATCTCAAACATATATGAAAACAGAGAGAATAAGAGAAGTAACAGACTCTATTCTGTACTTGTTGAATTAGCTTGACAGTCTTATCTTATCAGGAGGGACAGACCTCATGCAGTGTGTGATGCTCAGGGAGGAAGAGGAGAAGGTTGGGGTGCTGGGGTGTGTGTGCCCAGGTCCTCTGGCTAGATTTAATTGGGATTAATTGCTGCTAATTCTACTGTCCCATTCCACTGTCTGCATTGGGCTGCCTCATAAATGGTTTTCCATAATATTTTAATGATGAAAAGGTTGCTATTTATAGACATGAGTCCCCAGCCGCTCTGCTAAGTCACTACCTCCTTCCCTGGCTGCCTCTCTGTGGTCGCCTCCCAGGGACCTCTGCAGACACGAATCCCATGGTGATGTGTCACCTCCGTCTTGTTTTCCTTTCATCAGCATTTAATGTTTGATTGGGAAAAAAAATGCCACCCTCATATAAGCCATCATCATCTCTTGCTTGGATTATTGCAGTAGCTTGCTAACTGGTCTTAATAATAACCACACTTCAGCTCAGGAGCACCTCTGCCCACCCCCAGTGAATGCTTCCATCCCAGTTGAGTAGAAGTTTCTTCTTGTCCTGACTCAAGAGATTCCCTTGAGGAGGGCTTCTTAAACTCTGTGGGCTCTGGAACCTCCTAGAAGGAGGATGAAGCCCATGGAAATTCCCTTTGCAGGAGTTTTATTTTCTTTTGTTACTGTGGATTGAACCCAGGGGTGTTCTACCTCTGAGCTACACACCCAGATCTATTTTATTTTTTAAATTTTGGAATAGGGTCTTGCTAAGTTGCTGAGGCTGGCCTTGAACCTGTAATCCTGTCACAGCCTCCCAGTATTAGGATTATAGGCATGCACCACCACGCCAGGGTCTCAGGATGTCTTTAAATGCATAAAATAAAATACACTAGATTTCCTTTACTTTTTCTTTTAATTAATTAATTTTTTTACTTAATACATTGGCTTTCAAAGGAAATCAATTGTCTTAGTCGGCCTGGACCACTACAATAGAATTCCATGGAGTGAATGCCTTAAAAAACAGAAATGTGTTTCTTGCGGTTCTGAAGCTGGATGCCTAGTCAGGCCAAGTTCTGACTAGGACTCTTCCCATGACGTGTGGACCGGCGCCTTCTGGCTGTGTTCTCCCAAGGCCTCTGCTCCCTGTGTGCGTTTGGAGAGGAAGATTTCTCTCCTCTCCTCTTTTTATAGGAGCATTAATCTCACGAGGGCCTACGTCCTAAGTACTTCCCAAAGGCCCTACCTCCTAATACCATCAGGGGTAGGGGCTGCAACATGCATATTTTGGAGCCACACAAACATTCCATACATAATACCAATTATATCAAAATATAGTTTACAAAATAATAAAAAACTAATTTGGGACATAATATTTTCACACTTCTTTATTAATATGGTACATAACTTCAATATTTATTATTTACATATATGTATATTTATTTATTTACATATATATGTTTATTTATATATATAGTGGTATTGGAAATTGAACTCAGGGGCATTCTGCCTCTGAGCTACATCCCCAGTCCTTTTTTTCCTTTAGTTTTTTTATGTTGAAATGGTCTCGCTAAGTTGCCAAGGCTGGTCTTGGACCTGTGATCCTCCTGTCTCAGCCTCCCAAGTACTGGGATTATAAGCATGTGCCACCACACCCCGCTGCAATATATATATATATATTTTTTGGCTGTACTGGGTATTGAACCCAGGGGCATTCTACCTCCGAGCTACACCCCCAGCCCCATTTTTTATTCTTTATTTTGAAACCAGGTCTCACTAATTGTGGAGTGCCTCACTAGGTAACTGAGGCTGGCTGCGAACCTAGATCCTCCGGTCTCAGCCTGCTGCAATATTAAAAAAAATCCATAAGTTAAAATTTATTTTTCACTAGTTAGGGCAAAGGGTAGTTGCTAGCCTGAATAAAACATTTGGCCATGGGCGGTTGGTGGCAAGACAATATACATGTTATGATAGAGAGTGGAAAATGCAGATGTGTTTTTTTCCTTGTATAGTTCATGGGCTAAGCCCTCTCTTTCCCTACAGTTGCTCCCCATGGACCTTGCCCAATATGGTCTAGCCCTCCCCTCTTACCTCTCAGATCTCATTGCTCCTGTACTCTGGCACCACTGGCTTTGTGGTTGTCTCTCCATCAATTCAGGAATTTCTGCCCCAGGACCTTTGAGCCTACTGTTGTTTTTACTTGAACAATTCTTCCTGCTAGTATCTGTACTGCTCACTCCCTTGCGTCTTTCATATTATTCCTGAAATACCATCTTCTCAGTAAGGCCTTCTTTGAATATCCCCTACCAACTTATGCTCTCCATCCCCCTTTCTTACTTTTTTTTTTTTTTTGATTGCCAAGTAACTTGCCTGTATCTCCCTTTGCTCTCTAGCCTCTGTCCTTCGTGTCCTCTTACTAGGATGTGAGCTACATTTAGGTGGAGGTCTATCAGTTTTGTCCACTGCTGTATGCCCGAGGGCCTAAAACAGTGCTGGATGCAGAATAGGCCCAATAAGAGGCAAGTTGAGGCACATGGGATGTAAGATTAAGAGTTTATTTGTGCCAATGTGAGGATGGCCACCCAGGGTACACATATTCTAGTCACCCAGAATAAGTGTTGGGAAGTTTTCCAAAATGGCGGCTGTGTTTAAAGCTTTAAACTACAGAGGGGTTGGAAATGACACCATGTGTTAGGAATTAGGATTGCTGCTTGCAGAAGTGAAGCTGTTGGAAAGAAAGGGATTGGGTGGGGTCTCAGAGGGTAGTTTGGAGGAAGGGGTCCAGGTCAGTGGAGGTTAACATATTGTTTGTAGAAGGTCAGCTCACATGGGAGGGTGTGCCTGCAGCGCAGGGCAGCCGGTTCAAGGGATCCAGTGTTCATCTGTGGATGTGGCTGAGACCAGATTTAACGATGCCTCCAGTCTGCATTTTCAGTGCCTCAAGACAAGGCTACTCCACTCTGATTTTCAGAGGGGCAAATTTGTGATTGCACTTCCTAACAAATTTTGGTCTGCTGAATACCATTTTCTTACAGGTCTTTGCTACTACATTGGAGATGTGCTTCCAAGTGCTTTAAGTCGGGTGAAAGCTATTTTAAGGTAATGTTTGCTTTTTGAGACTGCATGTGAGGGGCAAGAGTGGTGAAGTGGACCACTGTCAGGCTGTGCAAACTTGGCAGAAATCTTACTTCTCTGATTCCCATTTCTTCACCTGTAAGGGGAGAGTAGCTCTACTCACTTCAGAGGGTCCTGTTGAGACTTTAATGAGCTGTTTCATGACCAGTGCAAAATTGGGCTCAAGTAATAAATGATAGCTGTTGGCAGAAATTATTATAAGTCTTAGAAGAAGAAAGCAAAGGGTTCCAGAAAGTTTTTTGCTCTGCAAGAGGCCTTGGAAGTCCTGGGGGAAAGCCACAGCCTTGCTGAAGGGAACATACTGTGCAGGAGCCCACCCCCCACCCCTGCCTCTTTCCATCTGGTCCTCCAGCCTTTTCCACTAGGAAAACTTGATGCTCAGCGCGGGTGCCTGGCTCAGGCCGCCTGTGGAGGCCTCTGTCTCTCAGAAAAAAGCCCTGTAAATCAGAGCTGAAGGGAAGGATGGAGAAATAGGCCAGGCCATGATTCCAAAGGCAGCAGGAAATGAATACATTTGTTGGAACACATGGCCAAGGGGACTTGAAATGTCTGCGGGGTGAGTCATCAGGTACGCAGTGCGCCTGAGCAGCTTGGGATCCCACACCGCCCAGGCGACTACTGGGAGATCCCGCTTGAATGTATAGTATGAGGTTGGTTCCAGCCAATGGAGATTATTTTTAGATTACTTCTGTTTCACATTATCCATTGCCTGCTTCCTGTTTATTAATGCAGATGACTGGAAGTCGAGTGATTCTAAATACAGCATGTATTATTTTATTCTTACATTAGCTGGATTTATTAATCATCAGCTGTGTATAAAGTACTGAGTTAGACATTAGGGGATGCAAATATAGTATCTGCAAGTCATCTTGAATTTTAAAGTTTGCAAAAATCCATGAGGAAGGTGGAAACTACCTCACTTTCCTGAAAGGTTTGTTGAATCATGAAATCATGCAAAATGCTGTGCCAGGCAAACTGGGAAGATGATAAAAAACAAGACAAAGATCTACCAATAGAGAAGTTACATTTTATGGGAGAGAGAGAACATAAGTAAATAAGCAAATAAATATGTAGCCTAATGTCAGCAAAGTAATGGGTACTGCAAAGAACAAAGGAGTGGGCTGGAGATGGGGATAGAGAGATATTGCGACAGGGGTTTTGGGCAGAGACCTAAAAGAAGTAGGAGAATCAGAGACACTGTTAAGTGGAGAACGAACGGTGTTTCAGGACTCTTTGAGAATGAAATCTCAGAAAAATGAAAGGACTTTCCTTGGATCACACAGCCAGGTGGCTGCTGAGCTGGGCCACTGCTCTGACATTCAGATTGTAACCAGTATCATCCAGTTTCATAAATAGTTCTCAAGGATCCCTGCAGCCCAGTCATCGACTATGGCTCAGATACAGCTCAGGACTCCAGAGTGAATGCATAGCCTGGATCTGCAAATACCTATGCCGGGTCTTCCTCAGAGAGCACAGGGTGCAGGGCTGGCAAAGGAGAGGTAACACAGTCATGAGTTAAGATGGTGATGCCAGGCCTGGTGGTGCACACCACCTGCAATCCCAGTCACTCAGGAAGCTGGGGCAGGAAGATCACAGGTTTGAGGTCAGCCTGGGCAACTCAGTGAGACCCTGTGTCAAAATAAAAAGGCCGGAGGATGTAGCTCAGTGGTAGGGTACTGGCCTACTGATCTATCCCCACTGCCAAACTTATATAAATGAATAAATAAATGTGATGCATGCTTGCAATCCCAGTATTTGGGAGGCTGAGACAGGAGGATCGTAGGTTCGAGGCCAGTTTCAGACACTTAGTAAGACCCTCAGCAATTTAGCAAGACCCTATTCCAAAATAAAAAATAAAATAGGCCTAGAAGAGTAGCTCAGAGGTAGAATGTTCCTGGGTTCAACACCCAGTTATGCAAAATAAATAAATAAATAAGAAAAAAAGACCCTGTTTGTTTGCAGTCCTTTTCTTTAGAGAAGTCATTTATCTAGTGCTGCTCTTTCATTCTGGAAAAAATTAGCATATGAAAGTGTTTGCTGAGTTTCCTACCTGGCAGTGAACTAATGCAAAGCTTAATGAAAGAAAACGTTGATCATTTGCAAATTTTCTTTTATAAAAAGGCAGTAGCAGTTCTCAGTCACAATTATTTTCAGAAATAGAACTGCAAACTTTTGTCTCATGAGAATTTGCTTTTTGTTCTGTCCTGCTAAGTGGGAGACCTGAGCTGGACAAGTGTGATGAAGAGGAACCTTTGAGGAAATGGGTGTTTAGAGGGTCCCCACCCTCTGCTCCCAGGGCTGCTGTTCCAGAAAGTTGATGCAGTGAGACCCCCAGAATAGGGGAAAGGACCCCACACACTTCCTTTTTTTCTCTCTCTCTTGCTGATTGAACCCTGAGGCCTTCTACCTTCAAGCTATAACCTCAGCTCCCCAGAGGCATTCTACCTTCCAGCTACACCTCTCGCCTGATTCTATTTCTTATTTGGAAACAGGGTCTCGCTAGGTTGATGAGAGTCTCACTACTTGCTGAGGCTGTCCTCAAACCTGCGATCCTCTTGTCTCAGCCTTCCAAATGCTGGGATTACAGTTTCTGAGAGTCTCACTAAATTCCTGAGGCTGCCTTTGAAACTGTGATCCTCAGGTCTCAACCTCACAAGACTAGGATTACAAGCTTGAGCCACTGTATCCAGCTTTCTTCTACTCCCTTCTCTCTCTCTCTCTCTCTGATGGGAAGCGGGCTTCACATGTGCTAGATAAGAGCTCTATCACTCTATCACTGAGCTACATCCAGCTCTTTTGTGCTTTAGAAAGGTTTATTTGATACTAGACAGTATTAAATTTTGTTTGTTTGTGTTTCTTTCTCTCAAATACTATTTTTGTCTTTTAAATTTAAAAAGTGAGCTGGGCATGGTGGTGCACACTTGTAATCCCAGCATTTGGGAGGCTGAGACCAGAGGATCGGGGTTTGCAACCAGCCTCAGCTACTTAAGTGACCCCTCCGCGACTTAGTGAGACCTTGTTTCAAAATAAAGAATAAAAAATAGGGCTGGGGGTGTAGCTTGGAGGTAGACTGGCCCTGAGTTCAATCCCCAGTACCGCAAAACAACAACAACAACAACAACAACAGAATTTAAAAAGTGATACATATTTATTACAGGAAGTTGGAAAACACAGAAAAGGAGAAAGTAAAAATTTCACCCATAAACTTACCAACCAGAGAAAATAAATTTTTCATACTATTATACTGAGCATGTATTTTTTTCATTGTTGATATCTGATCATATTTATACCTGAGTTTCTTGTATTCTAATTAGCAATATAATATTATATATTTATATTTTCATATCACTGTAAACTCTTTAAGTAAGATCCTCTTTTCCCAGGCAGCCCAGTGATTAGGAGGGAAGAAGATGTACTGCGGTGTGCCTCATTGCCGGCCTTCTCTAGATGCAGGTTTTCAGTACATTACAGAAAACATTTGACATTTTATTACCAAATAGGTTTTGTGTCAGATGAATTTGCCCCATTGTAGACTACTAATGAATGTGTCTGAGCACATTTAAGGGAAGATGGGAAGCTTGATGTTTGGTGGGTTAAGTGTGTTAAATGTGTTTTCAACATATGATATTTTCAATTTATGGTGAGTTTATCAGGATGGAACCCCATTGTAAGTCAAGGAGCAACTGTACTATATGTTTATTGTGGAAATCTTGGCATACGCAGACAAAATTACTGTGGGTACCAAAGGACACTATAAACAGAATGAAAATGCAATATACAGAATGAGAGAAAATATTTTCAAATAATCTGTTTGATAAAGGATATATATTCAGAATATATTGAAGAATTATTACAACTCAGTAATAACAGCAGGAAACAGACAATCTAATTAGAAATGGGCAAATGACTTGAACAGACATTTCTCCAAATAAGATATATAGCAAGATGGCCAGTATGGGAAATGCCAATTAAAACACAGTGAAGCTAGGCGTGGTGGTGCACGCTTGTAATCCCAGCATTTGGGAGGCTGAGACCAGAGGATCCGGGTTTGTGGCCAGCCTCAGCTACCTAGTGAGGCACTCTGCAACTTAGTGAGACCCTGTTTCAAAATAAAGAATAAAAAATAGAACTGGGGGTGTAGCTTGGAGGTAGAATGCCCCTGGGTTCAATACTCAGTACCAAAAAAAATAAAAAACAACAACAAAAAAACTATAGTGAGATACCACTTCACACCCATTAAGATGGCTATTACACATATATGTATATATAATTTCAGGTATTGGTAGGATGTGGAAAAATTGGAACTCTTGTGCACCGCTGGTGAGAATATTCAATGGTGCAGCTTCTGTGGAACACAGTATGGAGATGTGCCTCAAAATTAAAAATAAAATATAGCAATTCTACTTCTAGATCTGTATCCAAAAGAATCAAAAGAAAGACTTCAAAGAGATATGTGTACACCCATGCTCTTAGCAGCATTATTTACAATAACCCAAAGGTAGAGCATAGACAGATGAATGGATAAAGAAAATGTGGTATATATACACAATGGAATATTATGCAGCTATAAAAGGAAAGAAATTCTAACACATACTACCACATAAGAGAAGCTTGAGAATGATTATACTAAGTGAAATATGCCAATCATAAGAAAGACAAATATTTTATGATTTCACTTATATAGAGTACCTAGAATAGTCCAATTCACAGAGACAGAAAATAAAATGGTGATTTACAGGAGTTGAGAGAAGGAAGGAATAGGGAACTGATGTTTAATGGGAGAAGTTTCAGTTTGGGAAGGTGAAATGTCCTGGGGGTGGATGGTCATGATGGTTGTACAACAGTGTGAATGTACCTAATACTACTGAGCTATACATTTAAAAATAGTTAAGATGGTAAGTGTTGTGCATTTTTTAATCACAATTAAAAACATTTGTGTGGGTATAGTAGTGCTCTGGAGGCTGAGGCAGGATGGCGCCTCCAAGAGGCTGAGCCAGGAGGATTGCAAGTTTGAGGTCAGCCTGTCTCAAAATAAAAAGTGAAAAATGCTGGGTATGTAGCTCAGCAGTAGAGTGCCCCTGGATTCAAATGCAAGTAAGGCAAAAGACAAAACAAAACAAACATTTAAAGCCAATAAAACCCATCTGTCTTTCTACTACTCATAGATAACTCCTGCTAACAGTGTGATAGCACTGTGTTCCCTTCTCATCCTACCCTCTCTATTCGTATGAATATCTAGCTACTTGTAAATTTTTGTTTTTCAGACTTTCTCCTTCCATTTCAGATGACTTTCTTAGGTTAGCTTCCTCAACATAAAATTACTGGGTTAGAAGGTGTGAATATTTCTAGTGCATTTAAGTCAAATTAGCAAGATATTTCCCACTCTCCAGCTCCCGACCCTGCCCAGATACCACCCTCTGAAAAAGCCACTGATATGCAGCTGCCTTTCTAGCCACATAGAGTAACCCTGTCCCCATGGCATCCATCCATCCCATAATAAGCACAACCATCCATGGAGAGGAAGGGTTGTATCCTCACAGCCAGCCTTTGGTCCATAGGCAGCTTCCGTCTTCCAAAGTGATGGATGGAGTTAGAAGGAAGCAGTGAGGGTGTCATGGAGGGCAGGTGGCAAGGCCATTCCTGTGGTCCTGAGGTTGGATGAGAGTCCAGCCAGAGCTGGAGGCTTCAGGCAGAGGAAGAACCAGTCAGCCAGCCCCCAGCTGAGCTCTAGTACATGCTGTCTCAGCAATGGAGCCTAAACTCCAGGCTTTGGGGAGGTTGGGAGGAAATTATAGCCTCAGAATTTCTGAGGAGGAAGGAAAAAGAGGCAGAAGGCAGGAGAATTTGGCAAGGCAGTACAGAAATCAGAGCGGTAAGAGGGGTTTGCCCAGTGGAGCCCACTTGGAACCTTCCCTTTGTTTATGGAGCAAGAGTCCTGGAGATACACAATCTGAGCTGGGGAACCCTGGAGTGTGGAGGGGTTTGTCCAACATCTTGATCTACTTTCCTAAACATTTTGGAAGGAGAAAACCCCCAAGCCCGGTGCCAAGCCATTTCCCCCTCTATTTGTTAAGCCCATCTGCAGTTCAAGGGAAATCAGATTCATGTGTTTTCAATTCATTTACACTTAACGTATTAAAATATTGCTTTGTAAGAGCTATTTGATGTCCAGGAAGCCATTTGCATCTCTTAAATAAATCTTTAAAGTCCCTTTTTCTTAGAAACAGGAAATTGCATTTTGCCAAATGCAAATTAACTTGCACCTCATAAAGTTCAAGTTGAGCTCAAAACATACACTGTGTGAGGGTCGGGTGGGTTTCAAACTTGGCAAACTATCTCAAGGTTTAATCTAAACCAAAAGACAGCAATTGGAGGCTCCAAGGACATTCTAAAGGATGGTATCATTGCAGTCTGCCAGTGGCAAGTCATTCACATTCAGCCACCCTCTCAATTATTCAGCTCCTGCCCCTTCCTTTCCTTTTTAGCCCTCTTTCTCCCAGGCCAGGTCAAGAAGACAGAATCAAGGTCCACATCTTCTCCCCCACTTTCCTCAAGAGAATGGAGGGAATGTAGGGTGGGGTCCGCCAAAGAGCTGAGCATTTTGGCTGCAGAGTTTATATAACTTGCTTTATTCCCTACAAACATCAGAACCAAGAGATATTATCTGTACAGTGGCTAGTTTTGGACTCATTCAGACACACTCTTCTTTGCTCATGAAACACTGCATAGGTCCTATTCCAGGAAGTCTTTTGACTCTTCATCTTGTCTCTCTGCACTGTTAGTGTAAGGCAGGGTGGCTTGCAACTGTTAGCTCTGTCTAGCATCCCAGAGAAAAGGAGGGCCAGCGGGAGGGGATGAAATTTGCTCAAGTTTCCTAGTGCAATCAGGTTATCTGCCTTAGAGATCCAGAGAGAAACAACCTTGGGTCCTTTACCCGAGCCAGGTGGAGGGAGGAGCTTCCTGAACTACTGGCTCAGGCAAATACAATGCCAGAGAATGAAACAAGAGCACCCCTGGTCCATTTGGTGTTCTACTGAGTTTTAGAGATGTGTCTGAAGCACTTACCCTGTGCTTGGCCTTGAAGTCTAGGCAATGCAGACAAGAATAGCATGTGGTCCTGGTCCTTGTCATAGTTTGGGTATAGAATGTCCCCTGAAGAGCTCATGTATCAATGTTCAGAATCAATATAATTACGACCTAAGACAGGCACAGTCCTTCGTGCATTTTAAAATAAAAACGGGGGAGTTGTGGGAGCCCAGCTGGGCCCTATCTCCCCTGGCAGTTGCTATCTGCATATATGAGCAATTATACTGACTCTTCTGCTATGGCTACATTGACGTCTCGAAGTCTGGAGATTGCCCCCAGGATGAGTAGATGAAAGACCCTCCTACTTCTTAGAAGGTAAATAAATGGCTGGGCGTGGTGGCGCACGCTTGTAATCCCAGCATTCGGGAGGCTGAGACCAGAGGATCCAGGTTCGCAGCCAGCCTCAGCTACCTAGTGAGGCACTCCGCAACTTAGTGAGACTCGGTTTCAAAATAAAGAATAAAAAAAAAAAATAGGGCTGGGGGTATAGCTTGGAGGTAGAATGGCCCTGAGTTCAATCCCCAGTACCTCAAAAAAAAAAAAAAAAAAAAAAGAAAGTAAATAAATGACCCTAAAGGAGTATGGTTTTATGACTCTAGAAAGTTTGCTTTACCAGGCTCTGTTAAGAATGTGGGCTATACGTGTAAAACGAAGAAGTGGTGCTGTTTGTGATCTGACAATGATTGATATCTCATAAATGTCTATGTAACCCTGTTGTACTCAAGAAATGTATAAAAAATCCATGCTGAAAATATGAATAAATTTTAAAAAAAGAAAAAAAAAGAATCAATATAATTAGATTATGAGGGCTTAAATCTCATCAGTAGATAAATCCAGTGTAATAGATTTACTGGGTGGTAACCTAGGCAGGTGTGGTGTTGCCTTGGGAACTTTGCTTGTGTCTTTGAATCCCTTTGCCATCTCTCACTTGCTTCCAGCCTCCACGATGTGAGAGCAGAGCCCTTGCTGTCTCTGCTTCCTGCCACCATGCCTTGAGCTCCACAGACTTCACTCAGCCTGAGGGTACTGAACCCATGAAATCTCCAGAACTGTAAGCAAATAAGTCTTTCTTCCTCTAAGTTGTGTGGTCATGTTTTTGGGGTCTCAGCAGTGAGAATGCTAACTGGAATAGTCCTCCAGGACCCACATAACCTGGTGGGGAGACAGGTGAGTGAAGCAATATCTAGACTAGTTTGTTGTTAATATTGTCACCAAGGCATGTATGATCAGGATATCCAAGGAACACAGGCAAGATACAGCCCAATCTAGGGGGTTCTGAAAGACTTTATAGGGGGAGGAGTTATCTACTCTGATTCTTTAAGGATAGACAAGAGATAGGTAGAGGGAGGGGTGGGGGGGGAAGACATTCCAGATGGAAGGTTGAAATCTTTGGACCTTCTCTGAAGAAAACCATCTGTGTCCTTGTGTACAGGGAATTGTGACTTGTCTTTCTCTGAAGGTCAGGCTAAGATCTCTTACTTAGGTGATAGAGAGTTACCCAGAAATGTTCAGCAGGAGAGAGGCATGACTCAACTTGTGGCTTGTGGTTTAGAGCCATGTCCTGCCCTTTGGCCCTCCTGTTACCCCAGATGCTGCCTTTGAAATCTTCTCTGTGTTTGTGTAGAGGCCACATGGAGCTGAGCCCACAGCTGTGCATGGCAGGTTTGTCAGGACAGCCCATTCCCGGGGACAGCCGTCTAGATGAGGAGGCTCACACTGCGGTAGGACCTATCTAGACCTCAGCCCCATTCCAGTTGGACAGTTGTGTTGTGGCACAAGGACTCAACCTAGAATCACAGTTGCACACAGTCATGATGTCTCTCCAGCCTCTCAAGTTCAGTTTAGTGATTAACTTTGATATGTTTGTGAAAGTACATCATCGTGGGTGTTCTGCCATTGCATTGCATCAGCTGACAACATCACATTCTCTGAAGAAACAATGAAAACCACCTGTAAGTATCAGCACTCTTCTTTCCTCTCTTCATCTTATCTGCAGCCCTACAGGAGACGAGGTGATTCCCATCATTCCGTAATCAAGTATGGCTTTAAAATATCTTTCCCTCTGTGGGGACAGAAGTGAGGTTGGAGTCTTTAGGTAATAGTTGGTTCAGGTTCTTCGACTATTTCCTTGTAGACGTAGCAATGTCCTTGTGTCCTCACATATTAACCCAAATGAAAAAACATCAATTTTCTCAGTTCTTCCCCGGGATCTGTGTGAATCCACCCACTCACCACAGCAAGGAAATCAGTGTGGTCAGAGCATGGTTGGCCCTTGTACCCTGAGCATGCAGATCCCATCTGCTGGCCCAGGATTCCACTCTATCTTCAGAGTTGGGAATATCTTTGTGGCCAGAGCAAGAGATTCTGTCATTTAGGTTCACCAGAAAGGAGGTGAATGGCTAAAGTAAAAAGGAGAGGAAGGTGGTATAGAATCCTGTCCAGGTACTGTCTAGGAAAAAATGCGCATCCTCATAACTGTTTAGATCTTACTCCCTTCCCATATATACACTATAAGTGCCTTCCATATTGTGGGGATTCTTGTATATTTGTAATTCATTTATTTATTCACATAGTCATTCACTCTGAACACCTGGGACTCCGAGACGTGTTGGATGAGGTTATTGGAATGCCCAGTACCACTGTAAATTTTGAACTAAACTCAGAACTCCTGATATATGGCTGGGGATTAATAAATATTTGTGAAATAAAAAGGCATAGTTGATGTCCTGAAAGATATGGAGTCTGGATAAACATTGGGTGAAAAGAGGCAAGCCAGAGAATAGAGACTTGCACCAGAGACTCAAGATTCTGTGCAATTTTCTTAACTCCTTCCACCCCAGCCACCCTCTCATCAAATAGAGAATGAAACAACAAATGAAATCTTGAAAAGTGCAGACAAATGTAAATAAGAAAACAAAATGTCACTCACAATCCCAACATCTAGAGAAGATTGTGGATGGAGGCTTTACCATGAAAATACCATGTGCTGCTTTGGAAAGAAGCTTAACTTGATGAGACAGTCATGAGACGCTTGGGCTGGCTTTGCCCAGCTCTCAGAAGCTGTTTGGAGCCTTTGTGAGGACATACAGGAAACGTGGCACCGAGGGGCAGTGGGTTCCAGATGGGGCAGTCCTCCCCTCAGCCAGCCCAGCCCTTTCCTGGGGTCAGTGGTGCCCTTTATTCTGGCCCACCAGCCTATCTCTGGAACCTGTTCTGATAAATCTGATACAATTCCAGGATTCTCTGCTTCTGGATTTCCAAAGTAAGATACTGCTGAAGCCACAGGGCAACTGTATTGACTGGGCTCTTTTTCAGGCCACTATGAGGTCATCACCCCCAGCTCCAGACCAACCTGTCTGCAAGCTGACAGCTGTGCTGGTATGCATGGGTTCCTGTTCCCCAAAGGCACCTCCCTCCTGGGGCCCCAATCAGCCCTCCTCTGTTGCTTCTGACCTAGAGTTATCTCTGTTACCCTTCTCAGTGCACAGGTGACCTCCATGGCTCTTTGGGGTTCACCTCTTGCCCCTATTCCATTTTAGTATAAAAATTTTTCTCCTTAAAGAACATTCACTCACAATTTTAAGGGTTGTCTTTCCTTCTTGATATCTTCTTTTTGTACTTCTCTAGGTTATTTCTCTCCTAAACATTTAAAAAAGTAATAAATTATTATGGAATGACTTTTACAAATGTTTACTCAAAATAAAATTTAGTAAACATTTATAAACAATAAGAAATAAAAGTTTTCAAGCAAGCATTGTTACTGTTTGATGTATATATCTTTCTTTTCATATCTTTCTCAACTAAGCTCACACATATATGCACACACATAAATTCTTATCTCCTATAAGTATAGGATTATGCTCTGTATAATTTTGAAACTTGCTTTTTAAACTTAAGTTTTCATGTTGTATATAGTTTATATTTTGATGGATTTCTAGTCCCTTACTCTATTCTAGGCCAGAAATTCCCAGCCATGCTTCTGTGGAACACTGAGTTTTCTCAAGCTGTTGACATTCAATAACAAGGATTATTGATTCAGTTTTCAGAATACAAAATGAATAAGTACTATATTCACTATTTTGACTTTCTGTCATGGCTTATCAAAATGTTGGCTCTACTACCATTTGGATGTATTTGACTATAATCCAAATTATTTCTAAATTACTACAAAATTATGATTAGTTATCTGCAGTTTAATCTGTCAAAATTTCATAAGGTCTTGCCAAGAGCCCTACAATCTTGAGGGACCCTGCTACTTTCCTACATTGTAGATGCATGTGAGTCAACACCACACCTACACTTTGAACTTGACCTAGCCACTGGGGAGAGTGTGCCAAGCCAGAGGAGCAGAGGTGGTTGGTAGAACTGCCAAGCAGTAGGAGCTCATGTGCTCTTGGGGAGACTTTTCCAGAGAGGTGGAAGGCAGAGAGGAGGAGGCATTTTCCACCCACAGGACAGAGGTGAGTAGGGCTCTGAAGGAGGCACCAATTCCTTAGCAGATGGATTCAGGAGGCCTCTACAGGGCAGCATAGGGCAGAGGCACAGGAAGTGATGAAGCTGGAATCTTGGAGGGATTGATGGTGGAGGTCCTGGGCATGGACTGGTCTAAAACAGGGACACCAGAATATTTGAGATGTCTTTCACAGCCTCACAAGAGAATACTGGAGCAGGGTGGGATCTTTGAGAGACAAGAGGCTGAGGCTTTTCAAGAATGCTACCTATCTTGTAGTGGCTTGCTTGTACCCATGTGCCTTGGCTGGGACTAGGAGTTTGTGTAACAGTCAAAAGGTCTAACTCAGAGGTGCTTCTGCCTAAAGAGACCCTTTAAGATTAGAGAACTCTTATAGTTGCTGCATATTCTACTCAGATTCCATGGCTGGCACCAAATAACGGACATAATTGAGTTAAAGGAAGAGAAGGATTATTTTGGCTCAATGGATTCAGAAGTTTTATTACAGGGCTGCTCAGCCCTGCTGTGACACAAAATGTTATGTAGGAGCACATGGTGGAAGAGGCTGCTTGCCTCATGCTGGCTGGGAAGCAAAATAGAGACAGGAGAGACGGAGGACCCTATAGCTCTCTCAAGAACACTCCCCAAAGACCTAACTTCCTTCTACTAGGCCCTGCCCTTTAAAGGTTCCACCACCTCCAAAAGCATCATGGGCTGGGACCAAGTCCTTAATGCATGGGCCTTTGGGAATCACTTATCTAAACCGTAGTACCGCACCCAGGTGCTAAAATAATGTTATCAGGGCCTGGCTTCCTTACACCCATCTCTCAATTCCCCTGTTGTCCATGTTGGCTCCCTTCTCACCCAGGTTAGGCTTTCCCTCAGCTATAGAGATGGCTGCCAGAGCTCCAGCTTTTACCTCCCTTCAGCTTCAAGCCCATCCCTGCATCAATCACCACCGTCAGGGAACAGAGCATAGGTCAGCATTTGTCTGGATCACAGGCTCCTTTCAAGGAAGCTGGGGTGGGCCAGTGGGAGGACAATTGAACCCAGGGGCATTCTACCTCTGAGCTACACCTCCAGCCCTATTTTATTTTTTATTTTGAAACAGGGTCTTGTTAAGTTGCCAAGAGTCTTGTTAAGTTACTAAGGCTTGTCTTGAACCTGCAGTCCTCCTGTCTCAGCCTCCCAAGTTCTGGGATTAAGGTGTGAGCCACCATGCCTCTCTAAAAACACTCATTCCTGCATCAATTCCAAAAGGCTCAGAAGGCAGTGAGTTGACACCAATTCCAGGTGTCTGTGAGCTGGGGTTGAAGGTCACACCATCACGCTGGGGAGTCAGCCCTGGTTCCTTTCTGCATGCCCTGATGTGTGTGGGTAAGCTTGGGGCCCCCTCAGTGAGAGGATGAGAGCTGTGAATTGTGATTCTGCTCTGCTGCCTCTGCTGCCTCACACCCAGCCTGTGAGGAATTCTTAAAAACAGAGGGAGGACAGGTGGCCATCTTCACAGGGAAGCAGAGTAGATGTGAGTGTGTGGGTGAGTGTGAGTGTGCATGGGAATGTGTTTGAGTATGTGTGTGAGTATATATGAGTATGCATATGTGTATATGTGAGTATGTGAGTGTGTGTGCATGAGTGTGAGTGTGTGTGAGTGTGTGTGTGTCCCTGCCCATGTGCTTCAATCCTCAGAGAAATGATGAGCTTTGCAGATTGGCTGAACATTTCCTCATGGAGAGCTAGACAAGCTAGTGATGAAGGCCTTCTTTCTCTTGACTTAGAGACCCAAGATGAAGGTAGGTCTCTTCTGATGACTTCGAGTGTGGTCGTTTTGGGATCTGGACTTCTTACTACCTGACAGCCTGGCCACTTACTCTCTGCCTCAATTCCCCTGTTCTTGCAACAAAGTCACAAAACCTGAATGTCCTTTCTAGGGCTCTGGTGAGAGCTCTGGTAGGGTGGGGAAAGGGATCTGGAAGTGTCTATCACCCTGCAGGGCCTCCACCTATCTTCAGGTTTGGATGTGGGTTAGGAAACAGCAGAGGAGAGCACAAAGGAGAAGTAGAAGGGATGGAGGAGGGGAAGGGAAAGACAGGAAGAGGTGTGTGTGTGTGTGTGTGTGTGTGTGTGTGTGTGTGTGTGTGTGCATCCTGCATGCATCTGCATGCATCTGTGCAATGGGGGAAAGGTTGGGAGAGGGCTAGTACTAAAGTTATCACAGAGACCTGAAATTTCTCACCCCGATCTCTAACCAGGGTTTGGCACCTGAATGAATGGTGAATTTGGTTCTAGCCTCTGGCAGCAGAGGAGTCTGGTGCCCATGGGAGATGGCCCGTCTCACTGGCCTCCTCCTGTGCTGGGGGTTTCTCTGTGAGGTTGGGAAAGATATCAAATCCAGTCCCCTCCCCAGTGCGGAAATAGGCTGCTCCTCAGTAACCCTGTGTGTGCACCTCATCTCCTATCAGGTAACCCTTTTCCTCATACCAGGAGTCTCTCTCCCTCCTCTCTCTTTCTCATACATGCACTTCTCAAATCCCCTATATTAAATTACTGTTGAAATGTTTCAAACTCTCAGCACCAGGATCATATGACAGAATGCATGGGGGTTTGCTTTTAAATCTTGTCCCAGAGAGAGAAATGAAAATGACTTGCAGGATTTGACACAATGATCAGACACAAAAAATGTTTTTCTCCCCCACCCCTTAAATACATAGGAACTTGTCGAATGCCATTATTATATCATATAGATCAGAATTAGTCTCAGTTTTTTTCTTTCTTTCTTTCTTCTTCTTCTTCTTTTTTTTTCTTGGTGGCCCTAGCCCTAAAAGTAATAAAGAGTTATAACCACATTCCAAGTTATGTTTGGATTATTGATGACTCCATGACCAAAGATGTGTCTGTCCTGCTGGCAGATGAAGCTTGAGCTGATTAATTCCCTAGAGCTAGAGGCCCAAGGGCTGTCTTTGCCTCCTCAAGTAATAAAATGCCACAATGAGGTCTGATCCCGGTCACTTTGTTCCAACCATTGCACTTGGATTTCTGGTGTGACTGGTTCTGAGGCCAGGCCCTGAAGATTCAAAGAGGTGGGGAAGAGGGGGAAGGATCCTCTCTCTATCTCTGCTTTCCATTTGCTTGGGGAAGAAAAATCCATTCTAATAAAGACCTCTGCCTGGACTGAGTGATGTCCAGGAATCATTTACTGCCTTCGTTCTTCCATTAAATAAATAAATGGCAGTGGTCTTTGACTTTTCATCAGGGGCCTCTGACAGATCTCAGATAGGTGACTTCAGGTTTAAAGTCTTATTTGGGTGAGTTTGACTTGGGGTGACTTGGCCATGATGATAATATTCAGTAAGAAGTGGGGTTTCTTCACCTGCAGCTGAAGAAGGGTACCAGATCTTTCAGCAGCCTCCTTTCCATCCACCATGTCACTAGTTCTCCTCTAATGAAGACAGATGCCAGACAACTCTGGTTTATCCAGCTACTCAAAGGTGTAACTGACTTCCCAATTTATTAACAATGGTGATTCATTACCATGACAATTGGGAAAAAACTGATTACCCCTGAATTTCTGATGGGGTAATCCCGCCTCTCTGCAGCCCTGGTAATGAATCACCATTTTTCCTCCCTCCTCTGACCTCATTTTCCAAATCATGTACCTGGATAAAATATTGTACAGAGAGGGTGAAACTATTTATCTTACAGGAGTTCTCTCCTTCTGAATTCAGGAAAGAAGGCAACCCCTCCAACTGAGAGGGAAGATTCATGAATGTACTGGGCCTGGAATTCACCAAAGCCCAATTTCCCAGACAACCAGCCTGCTTGATCACAAGGGTAGGAATGGCCATTCCCCTCCCGCTGGCTGCGATTATGGAATATGTATGTGATGGAAATGGAGAAATCTGGAAGGACAATATGATTGCACCTTCCTCTTTGGAAAGAGGGCACTTAAACTTTAGTCTTAAAAGGCTTGAATTCCATGCACACAGCTCTTGGTGTATTTCCCTCCTCATCTCACCCCACACAGATTAATGAGATTGGTAGTAACACCTTCACATATTGCCATAGTATTATTTGAACTGTTTCCTTCCTCCCTTTCTTTTTCCTCCTTCTTCCCCTCCCTAACCTCTTTCAGCTACTCTATAGATCTCTCCCTGCATGTATGTTTTTAACATGTCAAACCTCACTAAATTGTATAATTTCAATGTACCAATAAGATAATTTAAAAAATAAAATACATTAAACAGATAATTTAAAAAGAGGCTGGAATTTCTCATAGTATTTCTTTCACCTTCATAAAGTATACAGTAGGAGGTCTCGGGGGTCTCACAAGTGTTAGCTTGAATACACAGTGCCACGGTTAGTCATGGGCCTCAAGATCGATGGTCAGCTGTGAAAGTTGGGTATTTGTATACTGGTACTAATTTAGATACATGGTGCCCTGACACAGGAATCTGTGCCCACAGTGGCAGTGGCAAGGGAGGGTGCCTTGGTTTAAGTACACTCATTTGCTGGGACAATAGGTGGAAGAGGAGAGAGGGTGCAACCACCATCCACTTTCTCTGAATCATTTATTGACTGCTCTTATTTTATTTTATTGGTACTTGAGACTGAACCCAGGGGCATTCTACCTCTGAGCTACACCCCAGACTTTTTCCTTTTTTTTTTTTTTTTTTTTTTGCGGTACTGGGGATTGAACTCAGGAGCATTCTACCTCCAAGCTATACCCCCAGCCCTATTTTTTATTCTTTATTTTGAAACCGAGTCTCACTAAGTTGCGGAGTGCCTCACTAGGTAGCTGAGGCTCGCCGTGAACCCGGATCCTCTGGTCTCAGCCTCCCGAATGCTGGGATTACAAGCATGCGCCACCACACCTGGCTCCTTTTTTGTTTTGAAACAGGATATCATTAAGTTGCTGAGGTTCTTGCTAAGTTCCTGCAGCTGGCCTTGAACCTGTGATTCTCCTATGTCAGCCTCCCAAGTCCTAGAATTACAGGCATGCACCACCATGTCTTTTTATCTAGCTGTAAGAAGCACCCTAAATTAGTCTGTTTATTTTCAGGTTTCTGGTAAAAAAAAAAAAAAAAAAAAAAAACCTGAATCTTTCCCTACCAACAGGAGCAACTACCTCTTAAAGCTTTGCCACACAGACATAGGTCTCCTGGACACATAGGGAGTAATTTGATTTCTTTTGATACAAATTAGCTGAGTGTCTACTTTGCTGGGCACTGAGAGACAACCAAAGAGAAATGAAACAGGCAATCGATGCTTCAAGGAATTCTCTTTGGCAGAGGGAACCACTGTATTCTTCCTGAATATTTATATTTGTTCGGGTTCTCAGTCTCAACACATGTAATACTTTGTATCTGAAATGTTCCCTATAGGCCCTTGTGCTAAAGGCTTGGTCTCCATGGAGGTGCTATTGGGAGGTGGTGGAACCTTTGGAGGGGGGGTGGGGGCCCCTGGGTCACTGGGGGCATTGCTCTTGAAGGGGATTGTGGGACCTTGATCCTCTCTCACTTACTTTTTTTTTTTTGGTACTGGGGATTGAACTCAGGGGCATTCTACCTCCGAGCTATACCCCCAGCCCTATTTTTTATTCTTTATTTTGAAACAGTCTCTCTTTTTTTGCTTTTTTGTTTTTTTTTTTTGCAGTACTGGGAGTTGAACTCAGGGGCATTCTACCTCTGAGCTATACCCCCAGCCCTAGTTTTTATTCTTTATTTTGAAACCAAGTCTCACTAAGTTGCGGAGTTTCTCACTAGGTAGCTGAGGCTGGCGGTGAACCGGAATCCTCAGGTCTCAGCCTCCCAAATGCTGGGATTACAAGTGTGTGCCACCATGCCTGGCTTTTCACTTTCTTTTGCTCAACCACAATCTCCTGCCATTGTGTACTACCTCACTCAAAGCAATGGGCCAACCGATCATGGACTGAAACCTCTACAACTGTAATCCAAAATGACCCCTTTCTCTTTATATGTTGATTATCTTAGATATTTGTTATGTTGCAGGTTGGATTTAGACTGTCCCCCAGACCTCCTGGTAGATAAGGCAGGCGTGATGGAGGTGGGACTTGGTTGCTGGGAGGGGTCCCTGGGAGCATGGCCAGAGACTGTGTTTCCCAGGCAGGCTGCTACAGCTTCCAATTCTTCTCTCTTCCTGCTGCCATGAGCTGAGAACAAGCTCTCTCCTCTCTCTGCTTCCCACCATCACACCCTGAGGACCTGTAACCTTAGCTCCTGCTTGGCAGCCAGTGTAAAATTGATGATATATATATGGACTGAAATCTTCAGAAGCTGAA
>PVLC010013965.1:0-40333 GCA_004027655.1 Graphiurus murinus | reverse complement strand
GGACACCCTAATGAGCATGATGTACTTATAAGATCACATCAAAGTCAATCACTAAAATGACCAGGAGATAGGGGGAGGGTGGGTGGGAATTGGGGAAGGGTTAATGAGAAATATGTGCATGGATGTCTTTACCTGTACTAGTTTGTACCCAACAAAAATGTGTAATTAACCCTGTTGTACCCAAGAAATGTATAAAATTTCATGCTAAAAAATTAAAAAAAAATAAAAAAAAATAAAAAAAAGAAAGCTGAGTGCAGAAGAACTGAAAGAGGAAGCATGAAAGGTTAGTGGAGCGGCTCAGAGGCTGTTGCCATGTCCTGGCAAAAGGATAGAGGTGGCCTAAACTAGGTTAGGGCTCGGAGTGGGAGAGGAGTGAGCTGGTCCAGCCACACATGCAGGAGGTGGTACTGGCGGGGCTTGTTGATTTGATGTATTCACTGGGGTGTGAGGGAGAGGGAGCTCTCAAAGATGTGTTCTGCCTTTAGCAACTAGATGGATGATAGTGGATCAAGCCCCAACACAGGGAACACAGAAGGAAGGGAGCATCAGGCCAGGAGCAGAGAATGGGTACTGGAATCTGATGAGATTTAGGCAACGATGGAACACCTGAGCAGAGATACCAAGAGGCCTGGTCTTACCCACTGTAGAGATGGTTGGACCAAAGTTAGAGACTTCAGACTCAGTACCATGCAGATGCAAAGAGGTGAACTAGAGCAGATAAGGTCACTCTGCACACTTGGATTGAACAAAGAGGGCAGTGGGTATAAAACTGTCATATAGTACAGCATGATTTGATATATATTATCAGCCCCAAGTATATCAGCCTTATGTTTGAAACCATAGGGCATTAATCAGAGTAATTCTAAATGAGAAATTGTTGATGTTAGTTCACATATGACCCTTTTGAGAATGAACAGTTTTAAGTTATTCTTTTGTTCAAAAAGAAAAGGGAGACTAGAAATATTCAAACTAGATATCTGAAAGTTTAAGTTAAATATACACTTATTCTGCATCTTGTCTTCACATACTTGAGCCCCTTGCATGTTTGAGAAGGGCAAGTTATCTTCCAAGGGACATAATCTATAACCTTAATGCCATGAGTTTGTTATGGAAAATTGCAAGTGTTAAAATATTGGGGAGAATTGTTCACTTGAAGCCTTAAACTTTTCCATAGGAAGTGAAAATCGCTAACTTCATAATTAATCTAGTGCTGTCATCTCACAGATCTTGCTGTAATGAAGCGATTCTGAATACAAAATACTGTATATTTCCTTGCAAACAGAGACATCAAAGTAAAACTTCCTCCTTGCCAGAACTATTTTTGCTTATAAACTGGTGATTCCAAATGACTCACCTTAAAACATAAAGTTAGAAAAATAAAATCTTGTATTTCCATGAACATAGTTCAGCGTTCCAGGCACCTACAGACGGACTCTCACCTCCAGGTCCCTTCCAGAGGACCTGCTACAGAACCCAGCAGAATCCAGGAGAGGAAGATGGCAGCAATTTTCTGAAAGCAGCTCTAGTTCCCTGGGCTTGACTGCCATCTAATGGCCAATGTGCATGATTGGTTAAACTGAAAGTTGGATTTCAACTTACCACGTAGTGCCATCTCGTTACATTCTTGACTAGAGAATCAAGGTCAAGGCAGCAAAATGGACCCCCTTTCATAGCAAAATCCCTCAGGGGAGCTGAGGAGAGTTCGCTTGACTCTCTTGTTGCCATGAGTTGCAATTGATTCAAGAGGTCCAAAAGCCACATCTTTTACAGTGTGTGCATGGGAACAGTAAATACTTGTCATGCAGTCACTGTCACTGGGGTCGACCTCTGATTTTCTGCCTTTCTTCTCCATACCTTTGGACAGCCGTCCTCCTTTTACAGGCCTGCAGGATTATGGGGACAGAGAACACCTAGAAACCTACTCTGTACCCTGGATTCAGTAACCACTGAGTACACTGTTTTGACTATGACGTGTGTTTTCTCCATTAAGCCATGTATGTATGTTAATTTGTATTTCAGAACAAAGCATGTATTGTTCTCTTGTCTCTGCTTCCTGTCTCCCTAAATCCCCCTTAGTTGGCTTCCACCTGAATGCTCCACTCAGCCACAATTTCTAGACAAAATTGGAATGAGGCTGGCAAGACATTTGCAACACCACCTTTGGTGACTAATTTGACAGATATTTATTGTGCACCTACTCTGTGCCTAGATCTCAGACCCATCCTGGTTGGGATTTTTAGGCCCAATAATTAAGGCAGAAATAGATATCACTGAACTGACCTTGCTTACCCATCAAACCCCACTCAATCACTCCTCCCTCATTTCAGTCAATGACAACTCCAGCTCTCCAACAGTTCAGGCCAAAACCTTAGCTCCTCTTTCTCCTACTATATATTCAATTTATTATCTGTTCAGAATTTACCTCCAGATCTGGCCACACTATGCACTGCCTGTGCTGTATTTCCATAGTATCTCTGTTGTAAGGAGCATTATCCTATAGGTGGTACTCCTATCAAGTTGAAAGTTCTAATTCCATAAAGATATGTGCCAGACATTTATAAATACATATTTCAAACACTGGGGGAAAGTATCTGTGTTCAACGCAGGCAGATCCAAGCCCTCTTCTCTTGGCTTTTCCCATTTTCCCCTGAAGCCTCACAAAATCCTATTTTGGGGCTTTCTCCTCCCTTCCGTTTTCCAACACCATCATGCTGCTGTGACGCTAGCTATGTAGGAGAGAAGATTCTGTCTGAAAAGTGGTGACTTCTTTTGACACTGAGGTCTTCCAAGAAGTGAATGCACTTCGTCCATTAGGAAACAGAAATGAGGCAGAGGCAGGACAGGGTTTCTGCTGATCTAATGTTAGCTTATGAACGTTGCCTACAAAAAGTTATGCTTCTTGTAAGTGAGGGGGAAAGTGGGTTTTCTTTCCTAGAAATTGCAGCAGGATCATCACTCATTCGAGATGAGAAGGTGAAAAAGGACTGTCTTGGGTACAAATGCTAAAGACGTCAGAAGTGAGTGTCTGCATTCACCCCAAACCATGCTATGTAGTTCATGGAGGTGACTGCCCTGTCCTGCAGCACGGTACTCCTGTTCTCTATAAGCAAAGGAAAGGGGCTCTGCTTACCTTCGCCTTCCTTAGGTGAGGTCATGAGGATGGAAACTGTAGGTGCTTGAAGCAGAGTGCTTTGCATGTATATACTTAATTTTTAAAGAAATCAACAAACTGTCAGCATTTTTAAAATTAAAAACAATGAGGCTATAATTCTTCCCTATAAGCAACACTTACAAAATTCTACTCAGGTTCAAAGTCCCAGCTGCCATATCACAAAGCTCTGCATATTTGTAAGTCATTTGGAGAGTTTTAATAGGAAGTTGGGTCAACATCCCACTGTTTTGACAGATTTTAATGTCACCAGCAGATGTTGGAAGGGATTCAGAGAAGCTAGGTCTGGAAAGACATTGGCATGTGGATAAACAGCCCACAGGAGAACGAAGAGAAAGGGATTCACATCCCATAGTCAAAAAGGTTGGAGAGAAGACCTGGGTCAAACAGGGCGTGCCATAAGAGAAAGGGATTAGAGATTGGCTTTCTGCCTCCGAGAGGAGATGCACTTGGGCTGGGGTAGCTAGAAGCTACAGATCCATTGATTTGGCTCGGTATACAGAAGGAACTTAAAGCCTTCCCTGTCTCAATGGTCTGGACTGCAGCTGCAGAAGGACCCGCTGATCCCATGGAAGGGCAGGGATTCTCCAGTGTGCTTTCAAGTGCCCCTTCATCCTGAAATTCTATGACTTGTTCTTCATCCTCATGAGAATGTTAATTTTACCCTGGACTGTGTGTAATAGAGGATCTATCCAGTGGGCACTTTTTTCCATGTTAGACACCCCGACAAGTGCAAAGAACGAGTGGTTTCTGGTGGAACAGATCTATCTGCAGTTTGGCACTGCTGTTTACTAGCTGGGTGACTTGGAGTGACTTGCATGATCTTTCTGAACCTGAGTCCAGTCTGATGCAAATTGGTGATGCAGAGAAAGTTAGCTCCCTCCTACCAGACAATGAATATGGCATTGGTAAAAAAAATATTTTCTTTTCAATAGGTGACTAAGAATATTGGCTTCTTTTTTGTTTTGTTTTGGGGAAGCAATCACTTTTTCTTAAGTAATGCTATATTTTATGGCTTATAAAGATGGAAAAGGTCTTTTACAGTCCTTCCTTTACTGCATAACTTGCAATAGATCAGTCTTTTGTGGTACTAGGGATTGAACCCAGGGCCTCATGCATGCTGGCAGGTGCTGTACCACTGAGCTACACCCCTAGCCCACTTTTGGTACAGAAGTATTTGGAGTTGGTCACCATTCCTGGATTGTAGCCCAAGAACTAACTTAGCTAAGATTTGTTGAATTTGGCCAGAAAGTGTAAGCCCAAGTGCCTTGGAGGAAAATTTGGATTCTTTCCTAGATTTCCATTCCAGGACTGTAAATAAGTTTCAAAAACAAATACAGCACATAAAATTGTGCACAAGGGCCTAATGATAATAGCATCTTGTGTTTGTAAAAAGATTTACAATATCTAAAATACCTTATAAAGGAAAACTATTACCCAAAGTAATTCTTCCAACATTCTGTCCCCCAGACCCCGTTCCTTACAGCTGTTTTGTACATGACAGAGCTAAAGCTCAGAAGACCAAGTAACTCTCAGGGTACACATTCCAAGTTATGGTGCCAGTTGTCTAATATAAACTGCTGGGTTCCCAGTCAAACATTCCTTCTGTACTACCTTAACAATTGGCTTCAGTAATTTAAATGTGTATACTTCTATAAACTGTTGCTGTAAACATTTGCCTCTAATTATATCTTCTAAAAGGGCAGAGAAATGGGATATAATTGATGTGGGGGAGAGAGGGGAGTTTGTTTTGTTATATTGGTGCCTTGTGATTGTGCCCCATAGTGAGGTTCAGAGTGACAGCATTCGCTGTGTGTCTCCCTCTGGGTTCCTCCCCTCTGCCCACTCTCCACTCCCACAGATAACTTTTACATCGATACCATAACTTCATGTGTGAGCAAAGGATTATTTGAATTCTCTCCATCATCAGAGCACCCATTGCTCCTCCCTCTGTCCCAAGTCCCCCTCCCCCAGTCCACTAGTGTCTCCCCTCATTTATCTGAAATCGTCTGTTTCCCAGTTTCTCTCTACCTCCACGTATGAGTGAAAACATGTGGCCCTTTGCTTTCTGTGACTGGCTAACCTCACTTAGCATATTCTCGAGTTCCATTCATTTTCCTGCAAATGGCATGGTTTTGTTCTTTTTTTTTTTTTTAATGGCAGAGTAAAATTCTATTGTGTATATAGCTATAATTTTATAATCCATTCATCTATTGACAGACACCTAGGCTGGTCCCATAGTTTAGCTATCAGGAATTGCGTGGTATAGACATGAAAATGCATTTATCCCTATAGTAACCTGACTTCAATTCCTTTAGGAGGATCCCAAGAGTGGTATGCCTGGGTTATATGGTGGCTCCATTTCCAGTCTTTTAAGGAACCTCCACACTGATCTCCATAGTGGCTGCACTAACTGCAATCCCTCCAACAGTGGGAAAGGGTTCCTCTTTCCCTACATCCTCACCAATATTTATTATTTGTATTCTTGATGATTGCCATTTTAACTGGAGTTAGATAGAATCTCAGTGTAAGACAGGGAGTTTTAAGAGAATGGGGAACATGCTAGTGACTGCTATGTCTATTTCTATTCTTTCTATTACTTCTACTGATAACCACCATTCGTTGAAAGTCAGCTCTTCCTTGGCCACTTTCTAAATATTAGCTCTAATTGTGTCAGCAACTCTGAAAGGGAAGTCTACTAAGTTTGTTTGTTTGTTTTTGTAGATGAAGAAACTAGAACGTGGAAGCCTTAAACAGCTCACCAGAGCAACCAAGTATTATTGCTGGAAATTAAACCCTAGCCTTAAAGGCTAGTGGTTGCTGTCACTTAATAAACCTGTGTGGTCTCAGATACTCTGCAGGACACAGGCTGTCCCTGAGAAGCTCAAAGTCAAGAGGGGAACAAAAATGGACACTGAAGGACTTGGAGGCCTGTGGCACTTAAAGCTACAGCAAATATTAAACAGAGCTCAAATCTTAGCCAGATCATCATAAACCTTCACAATCAAGGTCCATTGTTTCTATACCCAGCACACTATCTTTGTCTTTAACAAACAAACAAACAAAAAATTCAAGACATGCCAAAAGGCAAGAAAAAACAGCCTGAAGAGATGAAACAAGTATCAGAATCAGATTTAGATATTACACAGATGTTGGAATTATCAAGTGGGGAATTTAACATAATTAAGTTTAATGTGTGTGGTTCTCATGGGAACCCCATTAGTTCCCACTTGAGTGGGTTGTCATGGGAAGACCAAGCTTCCTCGCTGCATCCTTCTGGCTTCCTGTTTCACCCACGGGATCTTCGCTCTTGCTACTGCTCTTGACTTGATGCTCCCTGCCACGTTGTGACTCAGCCAAGGGGGCCCTTACCAGAGGCTCAACTGATGGGGCACCTGATCTCGGACTTTCAGCTTCCAAAACTGTAAGCTGGATAAGCCTCTTGTCTGATGGCTTCTCGGTCAAGGTGATTTTTTGAAATTTGCTCATTGGAAAATGACATGGACACGATTTCCTTCAGAATTCGAAAGGTATGGCTCCATAGCCTCCATCTAATGTAGCTGATCAGAAGTCTAAAGCCATTAGGACTCCCCACTTTCTATGTCAACTCTGGAAGTTTATAGAATATTCTCTTTTATATTAGGGTTTTAAAACAACTAGTGCTCCCTACTTCTCTTTTCTCTCTAGAAATTCCTACTATTTGGGGTTAGACTATTTGACCAGTTCTATTAAATTCTTAGATATTTTCTCATTTTTGTTTTGTTTTGTTTTTGGTGATACTAGGGATTGAATCCAGAAGCATTCTACCATTGAACTACATCCCCAGCCCTGTTTGTTTATTTATTTAATTTATTTTTTAGTATGGGGGTTGAGCTCAGGTACATTCTACCTCTGAGCTATATCCCTGTTCCTTTTTATTTTTTATTTTGAAGCAGGGTCTCACTAAGTTGCTTGCAGTCCTCCTGCCTCGCCTCTCAAGTACTGGGATTTCAGGCGTGTACCACTGAATCCAGCTAGATTGTTGCTCCATTAAAAAATAAGTCTCTTATTCTTTTTATACTAATACCTGGGTGAATCCTCAACCTTATCAAATCTTCTATCAAGGTTTTTATTTCAAAATGTCAATATATTAATTTCTTTTTGCTGCTATGACAAATAACCACAAACTCAATGACATAAAACACAGCAAATGTATTATCTGGCAGTTCTTAAGATCAGAAGTGCAGAGTCAGTGTCACAGGTCTAGAAACAGTGTTGGCACCAGTGTTCCTTCTGGAGGTGGAGTGAGAGCTGATCCTTGCCTTCCCAGATGATCAAAGCCCGTAGTGTAGCAGCTTCTGTCCTCTTCCAGTCCTGCTTTCATCCTTACATCTTCTCTCTCTGACTCTTAGAGTCTTGCTTCCCTCCTACAAAATGCTTTCCCTTTTGTTGTTTTTGTACTGTTTCCAAGTCTCAGCCATCCCAAATCTTGACCTGCAACTGTATGTGGGTTCTGATTTAAGTTACTCTTGTCCTAAAAGTCTTACATGTACTGGCCCAGTTAATCTTCACAACAACACTATTATTATTCCTGTTTCACATATTCAAAAACTGAGGCACAGAGAGGTCAAATAAACTAGACCAAAGTTACACAGCTAATAAGGCACAGTCCAGATTTGAACCTGAACACTCTGACTCTGGGGCACAGCTTTATCACTGTGCTATAGGCCACATGTAAACTATATCCATGGGCCAAACTCTGTTGTATGAGTTACATATACCAACAAAAGTATACAAATCAGTAGACACATACTCTTTAACCTTCACAGCATCCTTAGATCAAGTAAATAGATCAAAAGGAATGATGTTGAAGAAGTGGACAACAAAATTAACAACTTCAAATATAGAATCTTACACCTGATATTTGAAAAACAAACAAACAAACAAACAAACAAACATATCTAGTCCACCACACTTGGGACCAGGAACAAAAAAGTTCATTCAGATTCTACACATTATTATAAAACTCTTTTTTGCCTTTTCTATATCATTATTTTCCTCACTGAAAGTTGACTGAGGTGTTATTCCACAGTGTTTGCAGATACTCAATGTTGGGAAACACTTGAAAAGAACATATGCTTTTAAAGGTTGAAAAATTAAGAAAATTTCAATAGTAAAATATGTGAGTATTAAAAATATTTATAGTAAAACATTTTCAATAGAGAAAACTTCAGATCTATAGAAAAGTAGGAGGAACAATCATCTTTGATCTAAATCAATCACAGTTGATTTTGTTATATTTTCTTAAAGCTGTAGTTTTTATCCTGAACTTGATTATTTGGTACTTTCTTTTAAACTGTTATGATAGTTCTGTAAACAAAAATTTGTAAACTGCTTTTTATGTAGCATTATACATAACCTCTAAAACATCACATATAATTACTGTATAATTTTACACTTAATGTACCACACTTTAATCCTTTCCCTCAAGTTACACTTTTGTAGGTATCTCTAACTTTTTAGAATATTAACCAATATCATAATATAAACATTTATATAAAATTTGTCTCATATTCATATTTGTTTTAATAGTATATGTTCCTGGGAATTAATTTGTTTGATTAAAAGGTACACATACTTCTGAAGTTCTTGACACATACTACTTTGAAAAAATTCTAAATGAAAAGTTAGCATAATTGGCATTTTTAGTGAGGATTGTAAATTTCACAAATGGGCACTGTGAACACCAAGTGAAGGAGACACCACCATTTGAATATTGCCCTCAAGTGCGGAGAGTGGATATCAGACTCAGTAGACGGCCATGTCTTGATAATGGAAAACATCCTTGTCCTTACTCAAATGATTCCAGGCTATTGGAAAAAAGAAAAGTCAAGTGGATAAAGTTATAATTTGTCTTGAGTAATGATCTATATCCATGTAGCAACTTAAATTGATGTTTTATGTTCAAAACATGGTCGCATAGCATGGGAAAATACCTATTTAAAACTACTCAGAAAGGTATTATGCACCAGCTGCTCTTAAACAAAACATGAATTTCTCATTAATGATTTCTCTTTACTCTTGACTTGTTAAAAGCTTAGTTTAGCAATTTCAACCACAACTAAATAACAGTATTTTAGCAGATGAAGCTGAAGTAGTTTCAATGGGATGAGACATAGTTCCCTTCTCAAACCACTTGTCAATGTACTTAGCATGAAGAAGTTTTAATAGTTTGAATACAGCAGCAGCAAGATAAGGTTCTGAGCCTTTGATTATCTCATGACCAGGGAAATTCTTGATAATGGTAGAATTCCTTCATGCTTTTGGTTCTTTGTATATAGAACAAAGAAAAAAATATTGTTCACTTAAAACACTCAAGCTGTTTTCACTATACAACACTGGATGTGCATTTTACAGTCACTGAGTTGATTTAATCTACCTAGGCAAGCCAACAGACACATGAGAATACTGGGAAAATGTTGAGATGTTAGAGCCTGCGTAACTTTGAGAGCCATAGACTTGGAAAGATAACGGCAGGATGCTAGAGGTCTTCCAACAGGACTCAGTGGACTCCAGGAAGGGGCGGGTCAGTGGAAGAGGTACGGGGCCTGAGGACGTTACCTGCACGATGACTGAATAGGTCCCACACAGCGTCTTGGATGCCTGAATGACTACTCGGATGAGGCAGATGATCACCTGAAGCCCACTGAGGACGATGAGAATGGAGAACAAAATGATGTTCCACTCGACGATGTGCGCAGGTTCCAGGCACTGAGTCCAGATGGTGGAGTCTGTAAGGAAACTGGCAGAGAGGAGGAAGACGGTCCACAAGACGCCTGGCCACAGACCGTCCGATGCTTTAAAACCAGATGGCTGCAGGGCTTTCTGCGTTCCTCCCAGGTTCTAGTATGGTTTGTTCCTCTTGTAAACTGCATTAGCAGGGTCAGGGAGAAAGAGCCTCCCTATATAGCTCCAGCCCATCGTTAACTTCATTGGTTGCAATTATCTCTCTCTATATGTATCTACATCTCCACAGCTTTATCTGCATCTGTTTTCTGTTTCTTTACCAGACTTCAATCTGAGGGCATTGGCTACATTTTATTGATCTCTGAATGGCTAGGCCCAAGACCTAGAGCAGTGCCTTATGTATTGAGTGGAAACTGATTTAGAATCCAGTCATCCTACCATGGCCAAACCTGTTGGCCAACTGGCAGATGGAGCCTGCCATGTGGCATCCAGGCGCACACAGGCTAATGATGTTGATAATAATAAAACCTGGCATGTCGCAAAACTTTATCACATATTATTTGTGCATTGCTTCCATTTAATGCTCAAATCTGTGAGGTGGAAATGATCATAAGCCCCAACGTAGAGAGGCTCAGAGATATCCATGTGTTTGCCTGACATCATATAGCTTTTAAGTAGGAAAGCAGAGACTTCAATCCATATCTCTAACATCAAAGGCCCGGGCTCCCAGGGCAACATTTGTCTCAGTGGAACCTTTGATCAGTTCTATGTGAGTTCCTAGAGGGGAGGGAAGCCCTGTAATGTATCTGATTCTCTATCACCAAACTCAAGTCCTGGACATAGAAGCTGTTCAATAAATACTTGCTGAATAAATGTACAAATGAATAACCTGAACATAAATGCACAAATGAATAATCACCCTGCATTTGCCAAGCATTGGAAACTTCCCTGGGAGACCAGAGACAGTTTTCCTGCATGGCCTGCAAGCAATGTTTCACCTCCGAACATTTTCCCTGGTCGAGAGGCAGGCAAAAACAACAGACATCAAAGGCAGCTCAAGGGAGTGATGGAGAGGCAAGGGACAGCCCAAGACTCAAGTAGTGAAAAGAGGTTTGGGAGCAGGGAAAAGTTTAGGGCTGATGGTATAAAAACAGGTCTTTTGCCCCCATGGGAATTTCTACATGAAAGTCCCCTTTCCTGAGCTGCTTCACTCCCACAGGTGTGTCTCCCTGAATTCCTCAGGAAGGCCTAAGGTTATTGTCTAGGTTCCCCTGACCTGAGGGAAAGCCCTGCCTACTACAAGAGCTCAGAGAATATGGTCCCTTATGGAACCTTCACAATGAAGGCACTTGTGCCGTACGGGGCCTAGGTGTGTGTGTGAGCTCCTGCAGAGACGAAGAGAGCTAATCACAGAGTGTGGAGAAGAAACGTAACTTCCTCAGGGAATGGTACCATAGCACTCTCATTTTATTCCATTACAAGTCTGAGCATATCGTAGACACAGGAGATTCAGCGGGCCTCTCTGGTCTCCCTGTCGGGGCCCTGCTCCTCCTGAGCGGGCTCTGCAGGTGCTGGTAGCTCAGAAGGCCAGCATGAGGCCCGAGCAAGGCAGTCTGAGATAGAGATTGGGGTGCTCAAGCCTTCAGCCTTCTGAGCAGGGACTCTGCTCTAGAGCCTTCTTCATTGCAAGCTAAGAGAGCGCTGGGCTCCTTCCACAACCTCCTGCACCTAGTTTTGTTTCTGGATTGCAGACTGCACTTCCCTGCATGCCCTGCCTGGTCCTAACTCTGTGTCCTCTGCTGCTTCGGCTCAGAGTGGTACCGCCCAGGGTCACCAGGATTCCCTCCCAATCAAGCCTTTTCACACTGTAACAGACTATGTGTCCAACCTGGCCTCAAAAGAAGACTGCGTGGCAAGAACTAGTCAGGCTCCAAGCTCCGGCAGTTACCAGACCATAATAGCCACGAGGCCTCAATCTGAAGTCTGGGGAAAACACACCCTTCATTTGAATAAACTCGTAACAGCCATATTGAACGCATATTGCATTAAAAGACTGGAGAGAAGAACATTGAAACAGAAGTCTGTTCAGGAATGAACAAATGGATCAGGATGGTAGTAAACCGATAGGAAAATCCTGCACAAAGGTAGCAGAATTGTGGAACCCCCAAACTAATCATGGGAATGGGCCTGAACACGAGGCTGGTGTTTCCGGGTTTGGGGTATTTCTCCTTACCGTCCTGCAGTTCCTTCAAAGGCGTATTCCCAGCCGTCGAGGGTACGGCAGTACGGGCCCTGGATGAGTCCCAGAGCAGATATGACCAGGGAGTATCCAGAGAAAGCAATTCCAAGGGCGGAAAAGATCATCGACAGCAGGGTCTAAGTTAGACACAGAAGAGTGCCACAAGGGGAGAGAAAGGGACATTGTGGGTAAATGATCAGATCTGCACCTTGTCCTGCTCATCCACACCCGCTGCAGCACCAGATGCCCACATAAAGATGCAGAAATGTGGTCCAAACACATCTGACCTTAAAAAATACATTTCAAAATGACTTTTTGTTTGGCACCCTGTAGAGGAAACTAGATAAAAACTGAATTTAGAAGTAGTTCGAATTTGAGCTCAATTTCTTCTTTTTTTTCCCCAGAATTTTGACATTAAATTAATGATCGCCTGCTACAGAAACGCAGCCAAGGATCCATCAGCTCAAAAGATCCATCAGCTCGAAGCTACTTTGGGGACCTGTTATTTTCTAGGCAGGACAGATTCTCCAAGAACAACAAGCTGTGACCTCTGCTTTTCTTTGGTCAAGGTGATATCTGATGTTTTCACATGCTAGAGTATTGGCGGCCAGGTATTAAGTGTTATCTAGATGTTCCTATCCATGTCTACGTGAGGATGACATTAAAGGGAGGAAGGCATGAGCCGCGTCCACAGGCTTATCAGCACAGGCAGAGTTGTGAGACGGTGTTCCGAATGATCTGACCCGAGAGGGGCTCATTCAGAGGAGCGAGGAGAGAAGTTCCGAAGAGCAGATGGCCACGGTGCTGATGTTGGGGAAACAGGTTTGACAGGATGCAACTCATCCCTGAGGGACTTGGTGAGCCCGGTCAGAGACAGCCTTCCACGCCAGATTGAAAAGTCTGGACCTCATCGTTCTTGGCCAAGGGCATTTCTACCCACACCAGCCTATTATTTTGTTTTAATTTACAAAAAAAAGTTAAAAGTATAGGATGAAGAACTCCTGTCTACTCCCCAGGTGGACTTAGCAGATGAGTCTCAGATCCACCGAGCAGCAATGACCACATTAGGCATTGCGATGTGCTGCTTTAGAATTCTGTCATTTCTCTACATTTTGTGTTACAATTTTTTCTGTATAAAATAACTTCCATTTCCTGTTTCTCTCCACTTTGCTTTTCTCTTTCAATATTATTGTGGACTCATTGATTTTATAATTCAATATGCAATAACCCGTAATGGCCATTATGGTGTTAGATGCCCATGTGGTCCAGTTTGGGCAGTGGAGACGCACCTTTAAGTCAACTCCTTAGCACCACCTCATCCTTCTTTGAACACTTCCTTGCTGTCTGGAGCCCCAGGTTCACCCTGACTGGCCTAAACCTAGAATAAGTTGTTTTTCTAACAAGTGATGGAACTGATTTAGGAGCAAGGAAATGACATGACCAAAATGGGCTTCTGGAAGATTGTCCGCACTGGTAGGAGCAAGAAAGCCCAAAGATGGAAAGAGCTTCCAGCAGAGGCAACAAAGACATCAACTGGAGGAAAATACAAAGACACTGAGGAGGAAATGAGTGGCCAGAGACAGACTGAAAGCTCAAATCCCGGAGTTGGGACTTGGTAAAATGGAGTCAGAAACAGGGATGCCAAGCAGGGTAGTCTGGTGTGGGAGAGAAATTAGTTTACTTTTAGAAATGTTGATTGGAGTCAGGCATGGTAGTGCACGTTTGTAATCCCAGAACTTGGGAGGCTGAGAAAGGAGGATTGCAGATTTGAGGTTAGTCTCAGAAAGTATCAAGACTCTCATCAACTCAGTGAGACCCTATTTCAAAATAAAAAATAGGGCTTGGGGGTAGCTTGGTGGTAGAATGCCCCTTGGTTTAGCCCCTAGGATTACTACAAGAAAGAAAGGAAGGAAGGAAGAAGGAAAGAAGGAAGGAAGGAAGGAAGGAAGGAAAGAAGGAAGGAAGGAAGGAAGGAAGGAAGGAAGGAAGGAAGGAAGGAAGGAAGGAAGGAAGGAGAGGGAAGAACAAAGAAAAGAAAGGGAAGGAAGGAAGGAAGGAAGGAAGGAAGGAAGGAAGGAAGGAAGGAAGGAAAGAGGGAGGGAGGGAGGGAGGGAGGGAAGGAAGGAAGGAAGAGGAGAGCAAAACAGTGACGTGAAGTAGTCAGTAGAGAAATCCAAAAACTGATCCCAGAGCAAAGGTGCAGGAAGTATTGTCGGCAAAGCGAAAGCCACTCTCTGGAGTCGACTGTGGAGTGCCGGGCTCCCCAGCTCCGACCTTTGCATGTTTCTGAGCGAGAGGAGGAAAACTGGAGCCCACCCAACCGTCCCCACAACCCCACAACTGCTCCTACCATGTATTTTTTGCTGCAGTTCTCACTTTGGCAACATTTATAGTTGTTATCACCGTCCAGTACGAGAAGAACCGCTGCTACTACCAGCATCTACGGGAGGGGAGAGATCAGCCGTGAGAACTGGAAGGCTTGCGGAGGCTCCTGCCCTCCGTCAGAGGACCAGGGTTCCAGCACAGGCTCTGGAGTCAGGACCTGGCTTCAATCCCAGCTCTGCCTCTTTCTAGCTGTGTGAACTTGAGAGTCCTTCCCTATAAGATAGATTGAAAACTCAACTTGCAGGTTGTTAGGAAGTAATCTGTCACATTTTGGGCTTACTGCTTGGTCATAGTAAATGCGTGATAAACCTTAGCTATTATTATCGTGGTTTGCAATAAGCTAAAGCTAGTAGAGACAGAGGAGTCGCGGTATGGACAGGCACCGCCACCTGCTGCAAACTTGCATTTTTCACTGATTGAGTTGTGAAGGGCAGGGAGATCACACACCAGGGTTTGCAGTTTGTATCTCTCTCCAGTTACTGCCCTCTGGGGAACAGCAGCGAGAGGCCTGATCCATCTGAAAGTATATCTCTTTAGAGCAGGTTCAGTTTCACCGTGCAAAGCACATTTTTCAGTGTGTTTTGTCTGTATCAAATCAACTGACTGGAAGAATTCAATGTATTCTACTTGCCTCTCTTGGGAAAAGGGCTCAAGCTCTGGAAAGAACATGGATTTCTTCTGTTATAATTTCTGGCTAAGTCAGGTATGAACCACAGCTTATGGGAAATTCTCCATCCATCTGTGGCTCTCACTTTTCAGTGTTAAGTTCTGAAGCTGAGGTTCACTGATACTTCACTGTTTGTAGCCACCATTTCCAGTTTCCAAATCCCTTCATTGTTCATTCCTTTATCTGTCCATTTAATTATTTATATTTATCTCCTTTCTCCTAAAATGATTTGAAGCACTTTTAACAGTATATTTTAACAATTCCTAGAAAATAAAAAGCTGGAGCAGTCTGTTCTCCCAGCTTTAAATTTTACCTGGATGACAAGCCAAGGAGTCCTATATTTCTCTTTCTAACACCATTAGTTATTACAGATTCTAATTGATTCTAGTTTGATCTTATTTACTCCCTGAAACTCCTCCATTCACTATAATTGTGTATTGAAGGAAACAATGATAAAATAAAGCTGAAGTACAGGAACCAGATCCTTTACAATATTAGTAGAAATACTTAGCCCTAGACCCTGGAGTTCCGCTGCTCAGGCATTGACTATTGAAAAAAAGACTGCCTTTTTTTTTTTTTTTTAACACAACTGCAGTACAGAGGACTAGAAAGTAATGGAGGAAAATTGCCCATTATTTCACCATCCTCGTGCATTTTAATGTTTTCATTTCCAGTGTTGTCTCATTTCCTCATGCTTTACATAGTTGCAAGAATAACTTTTTTATGCATCTCCTAAAGCAGAAGATGTGTGATTTGCAAAGATAATTTATCCAAATGTGTGGTATCTTTTTCACTTAGCATGAAATAACATGCATTTTCTATATTGTATTTTCATAATCATAATTTTTCATCACTGTATGAAAATAACATACTACATATATTTAGCCATTTCTTTGCTAGGGTGCAATTTTTAAGTCATTTTACTGTTATAAATAATGCTACTACATACATATATTCATGAATTTTTTTCTTTATTTCCTCAGAATGAATGATGAAATTTGGGACTACTGACTCAAAGGACATGAACATTTTCATGGACCTCAATATATTTTACTAAACTCTTCTCCCAAAGATCTGCATCTATGTGTAAAGACATTAACGACATTATTAGATACCAATTACATAGCAACTTCAATGCCACTGAGTATTAATATTTTAAAGTTTGTTAATTTAATCTGCAAAACCCAAATGAAATCAGAACTAAATGAAAACTGCCTTCCAGCATAGCTATTCAACTATTATAATAAACACCCGCACGGATGTGGAGATGGAGTCTAATGAATTCTTTTTACATTGCTGGTGGGCTGGTGAGCTTACGGTGCACAATGTATTATTTTTAGAAGCCAGACGATCAGGAGAAGTGTCTTTTCCTCTAAGTTGCCAGCATGATTTACTATCGGTTTATTTTTAAAGAACACAAAGTCATCAGGAAAACGTTCATGGATTCTTGCCATTGATAATTTGAGTTTGTATTTAAAAACATCCTCTCTTAGTAGAGGTATAATGTGTGAATATTTAATGGCAATATGTCCCCTCCTTCAATAAGTATTTATGATAAAGATAGCCACTGACTACCTACTACATGTCAGTGTCTGTCCTTTGCACCTTACTGGATTTTATTTAATCCCTACAATTACCCTGAAAAGTAAATATTATTCACATTTTTAAAAAGTGGATACTGAGGCTCCAAGATTTGGAGTAACCTGCCAGGGTTCTCTCATGGAACAGATAGTAGAGCTTAGATTTGAAGGCAGGTTTGTCTGAATCTCCACATCTCTAATTTTTTTCATGCACTCCTAATATCCCCCCCTCCCTGAAAGCCAGCGAAAGCATGCATGCATCAGAAAATCGGTTATGAAAAAGAGAAATACCACTGGAGATTAAATAGCTTAAATCGACACACAGGGCTCATGATATTTTTCAGCATAATATTTTTACAGGCCGGTGTCCCACGAACTTTCATTAAGACCAATTTCCTGCATCACCAAAGCTACAAGACTGAATAGCTTATCGAAAACAGAGCTACACCCCAAATCTTAAAGGACTGCCTATCCCTCTCCCTTTAACCCCCATCTTCCAAATCCCAGACCCCCGAGGTGAATGGTTTTTCCATGAATCGTTATTTTTTACTAGATACCAGGCAATCCTTAACACTTCCCATTCTGCAATCCCAAACCGCCAGAGTCATACTTACCATGACACCTGAGAAACAGATTCCTTCGAAATACCACACGTAGTTGGTGAGTTTATTGCTGGATGCATAGGAAATTTGCCCGTTGGGGAAATACAATAATATGTTCACAGTGATACTCCAGAGCGCCAGAGGGATGAGCAGACAGCCTAGACAGCCCCCACACTTCCGAGACCCCATTTTGCCTTGTTGAGGACCTGCGGATTTCAAGAGCATAGAATCACACAAAGCCCGTCTTTCTTCCCACCTGTCTTTTCTCTTTCTTTCTTTCATCGGTTACCTACCACTTTCTGGGTCAGAGTCCGTCACTTCATATTCGTGAGGAGCCAGGGTTTGGGACACAACTGCAGCTGACAATCTCGGTGTGAAATCGCGGTGTGAAAGAGTGGCTCACTGTTGGGAGAACAATAGACAATGATCAACGGCTGAAGAGCTGCGCTGGTCTTCCTCCGGTGCCAGAGGAATGCCGTGGTTTTTTTGTTTTTTTCACTGCTCTTGAAAAATCAGTCGTTTTCCCCTGGATTCAAGCACTAAAGACTTAACCCTGAGCATGTTTTAAGAAGGAAGTTGGGGGGGGGGGTGGTGACTGGAATGGAGACTGGCAAATTTCATGTGACAATGGAGGGGGGGTTAAAGAGAAACCCACTGAGGAGGCTTGCAGAAGAGCATGGTACGCCTGTAAGACATCTGACTTGGTGCTTTTTCTAGGTAGCTCTCTCCCACTTGGTGTTCCTTACTGTGAGCTTGCTGTTCACTGTTTAAACTGGAAGGGGTATAAAAAGGACTAAGAAAGGGACTGGCATGAGAAACACCAGACTTCACGGTCGCTACAAGATCAGTATAGCCTTCCTTCCCAGAATTCACGTCTCTCATCTCTACCTCTCTGGAACATCATAGCAGGTGTACATGCCTATCTTTTTTACTATTAAGGAAGAGAAGATAAAAGAAGGTGGGTGACTTTTTTTTTTTTTTTTTGCACTGAGGATTGAACCTAGGGACAGTCTACCTCCAAGTTACATCCTTTTATTTTTTTGTTTTGAAACAGGGTCTTGCTAAATTACTGAGGGTCTCACTAAGTTGTTGAGGCCTCGAACCTGTGAACTTCTTGTCTCAATCTCCCAAGTACTGGGATTACAGGTATGCACCATCATACCTGGCAAGAAGGTGAGTAATTTATTAAGACTTGGTGAACAGTGACTTTGAAATAAAGATTAGGAATTCTCTCTTCTAAATTGTTGTCCTAAAGTTAAAGAGCCACAGATCTTCTCTGATTACGATGGTGTGAAAAAAGAATTACGGGAAGGGGTCTTGGCACTGATGCTAAAGACAGCGTAGACAGCAGTGGAGAAGAGTTCAAGCGTTGCTTCATCTGGCTTCCACCCCTTGCTGCTGGGATTTTGTGTGACGTAATACTCTTAAGTCTTAACTTTTCAGCTGTGAAATGGGGATAAAAAAAATTAGTGCTTTCTCCAAAAGGATAATGTGAACATTAAATAAGGTTACATGCACAAAAAGAAACCCATAGATTCAGGTACATAAAGACACTCAGCAATAAATGGGAGCCATTGTTAATTTCTCTTTGTTTTTGTTTGTTTGTTTGTTTGTTTGTTTTTCCAGTGCTGGGTTCAATCCCGGGGCCTCCCACATGCGAGGCAAGCACTTTGTCACTGAGCTACAGCCCCAGCCTGGGAGTCATCGTTAATAATTAAAAGGGCAACTAAAGGAAGAAAAATGTCAAAGTAGTACAGATATTGGAAGAAAGCCTGTTTGTTACTCCTCTCTGTACCCAAAGAATTCTAAATCATGAAGTCTTAAAAATGTTGATCCTAGAAGTATTTACACTTAATATCTTACTTTTTGCCTGAAGCTATTTAATTATATGTTTTTAATTTAATAGAATAAAAATTATCTTATAAGAGTAATTTTAAATTATATTAGTTATACTTTTCTAGGAAATTGAGGACCATGGAACCACTTTTGGATTGAAATAAGACAAAACTAGAAATCTGCAGTCTTGCACCATGATTCTGAAGAGGTTTCTTGGCACCTCCTTGTGGGTGTGATTTTTTTTTTTTTTTTTTTTTTTTTTTTTTTTTTTTTTTTTTTTTTTTTTTTTTTTTTTTTTAGTGTATTGAATCCAAGTGGATGAACAAAGGCTGGACACTAGATTATTTCCCCCAAAGACAAAGAAGCAACCTAAAATCATACTTACTAAGGTTCTTGTAATAGTTGGAAAGATAACATCATTCTGGTTGAATATTTATTTATTCATTTACTAACTTACTTACTTACTGTCTAATAGTACTGGAGATTGAAGCCAGTAGTATTCTACCTCAGAGCTACACTCCCAAGTCCAATTTTAATTTTTGTTTTGAAACAGGGTTTTGCTAGGTTGCTGATAATCTCACTACTTGCTGAGGCTATCCTCAAACCTAAGATCCTCCTGTCTCGGCCTCCCAAGTATGGGGATTACAGGTATGCCCCACCATACCCAGCTTGAATATCTATTGCCATGTAGAGAGAGAGAGATGGGCAAAAGGCTCCTGAATCCCCACAGGAGAGCCACGAGAGCATTGGACTGTGGGACTTCAGCGGCCTAAGGAGGGATGCGAGGACACAAGATAGTGTGAGCAGCAGTAAAAGAGGGGCTGCATTTGTCGACGATGTGTCCTGGTGTGATAGGAGGATTGTTAGTTTGGGGACATCAAGAGACAGCTAGAGAGCGAGGAGGTAGTGAGTGAGTGGTAGGAATTTGAGGTCATAGAGATGCTCCAGGAATTGATAAAGACATGGCCTCGAAGTATGTCATGGGCTGAATCATGTTCCCAGGAAACCAAACTCCAATTTATTTATTTATTTATTGTATTTTCCTTCCTTTTTTTAATCTTTTCTCTTTCTTTCTTTTGGACTGAGGATTGAACTCATGGGCATTTTACTTCTGAGCTACACCCCTAGCCTCATTTTATTCTTTATTTTGAAACAGAGTCTCCCTAAGTTGTGGAGGGCCTCACTGAGTTGCTGAGGCTGAACATGAACCTGCGATCCTCCTGTCTCAGCCTCCCAAGTACTGGGATTAGAGGTGTGCGCCACCGAGCCCAGGTGACCTCTTTCTATGACCTCAAATGTGACTGGATTTTGAGATACTTAGAGATAGGGCCTTCAAAGGGCTGACTGAGTTAAAGTGAGGCCAAAAGGCATGCCCTGCGCCAACCAGACTGGTGTTCTTAAACAGAGGAAACTCAGATGCACAGAGAGAGACACCAGGGCACCTGTGCACAGGACAAGGTCCGAGTGAGCGGGTGACCATCTGCCAGCCAAGAAGAGAGGCTCAGGAGAAACCAACCAAGTCAACAGCACCCTGCTCTGGGACTTCTCCCAGGCTGGGAGAAAATAAATGCCTGTAGATGAAGTCCGTGGTCTGGGTGTTGGGTTACGCCAGTCCTAGCCAACTGATCCAGGGTGTGACCCTGGGACTGGGTGGCCATGGTAGGTAGAGACAAGAAGACAGAGAGAACCACGTAGTCGCTTGTTCAGCTTCAGAGAGAATGCTCATGCTTAGAAAACCAGGTGTTGCTGGGCATGGGGGCACACAACTGTAATCCCAGTACTTGGAAGGCTGAGACAGGAGGATCTCGGGTTCAAGGCCAGCCTTGGCAACTCAGTGAGACCTTGCTTCAAAATAAAAAGTAAAAAGGGCTGGGGGTGTAACTCAGAAGTAGATTGCCCCTGGGTTAAATCATCAATACCGCCAACCAAAAAAAAAAAAAAAAAGGAGGAGGAGGAGGAGGAGGAAAGACAACCAGGTAAACCAGGTGTTAAACACTCTTCCAGTGAACTGAGGATGAGAGGTGATGGGAACATCCCCCGGTATTGAAGTTTAGGATGACCTTTGAAGATGGAGGTCTCTATTCTCCCCTCCCCCACATCAACTTTTAAGTAGAACTATTAAAAAAAGTAAAATGAAAGCATTCTTTTTGATTTTCAGTTTTCTCCACCTTGAAACCTGTTCTCACAGAGGTTCTACCCTATACTGCAATGAGGAGCCAGAAAGACAGAGAAGGAAGAGCAGGACTCTGGCTGAAGAGGGTCCTTGGCTACCAAGAAACCTGGAACTGCCGAGTTCTGCCAGACATTTGCAGAAGGTTTCACCCGGCTGAGATTTCATATAAAGTTTTGTTGCCAATATCTTGTATTGGAGAGGAGTGATTAAGAGAGTGATTAAAACATTGTGTTAATGTTTATGAAGGTGGAATCTTTGGGTTTTTTTTTTTCCCCACCTTGTAAAAACACCAGGGCTTCCAGGAATTTCCAGGTCAGCAAGGTGAGCTGTCACTCAGAGTTGGGGTCTCCCTCAAAATAATTATGATAAATGGATGTCTATTGAATTTCTCCTGTGTGCTGGGTTTTGGGTGAGATATTTTCATAAAAATTAAAAAAGAGAGAGAGAGAGCCTCCCCCAAATGAATTCTTACAATGATATCCAAGCAAAGACATTATTAATCCTGTTTTATAGGTGTACAAAGAAAAAAAAATAGATCTAAGGAAAAATTTAAAAACGTGCTGAGCCAGGCGTGGTGGCGCACGCTTGTAATCCCAGCATTCGGGAGGCTGAGACCGGAGGATTCGTGTTCAAGGCCAGCCTCAGCTATCTAGTGAGGCACTCCGCAACTTAGTGAGACTCTGTTTCAAAATAAAAAATAAAAAATGGGGTTGGGGGTATAGCTCGGAGGTAGAATGCCCCTGAGTTCAATCCTCAGTACCTCAAAAAAATATATATATATATAAAATAAATAAATAAAAACGTGCTGAGAAACGAGAAATTAAAGCCCAAGAGGGTCGTTCTTTTTGGACTATTCTGATGTTCACCCTTGCTTGATATGTTTCTATGTGCCGCCCCTTCTTCTTTATTGGAAATAGGTTTCAAATGCGGCAATCCCCATTCTGGGCAGCGGCTGCCTACAGTGCTGTTTTGAAGGCACATGGCTTCAGTGGGAGGATTTTCAGGCCAGATGGATTGCCTCGATAGACAAGCCACGTCCGCAGTGGGAATGGGGCGAAGGAAGGGTAACGCACTTGGCTAAGGTCCCCAGTCAATCCCAATGGCGCCTCTCTCTAATGGTGGTTTCCTGTCCCAGGTGGTTGTGAAGCCTTGAGGGGCATTCACCATCAACTGTCATTTGGAAGACAGTTCAGTAAGAAGTGAGGGAAGAGGACAGAGCTGGCTGGGAAATTTGATACAATTGAGAACAGGGAGGTTGAGCCGCTTTCTTGTCTTTGGTTACCCCATTAGTGAAAATATCAAATGAAGTTGCCCCCCCACCCAGAGAACTAAAACATTTACTGCATTTCATTCCTAAGCAAACTTGTTTTAATACACCGCTGGAAAAAAAAATAAACCAAAAACATGTATGTTCATAAGTAACATCCTTGAGGCTAGTTGCCTCCAGTAAGTTCCCAATTTTCTTGCCAAGGAATTCTTACTAAATCAGGATTTAAGGATTTTTTGTGTGTGTGTGTGCTGGTCTCCAGTAACTGGGAAGGGCGGCGGGGCGCTCTGCATACCGGCTGCTTTTGGTCTTGGCTTCCTGTTCTCAACAGCAGAGCCGAGGAAATCCGCAGGATGCCTGCTACACGGGGGCTCGGGAGGAAACACCCCACCTAAAATAGTCCTGGTGTGCAACCTCTGAGTCACTTTGGAGTCAGGGTTAACGTGTGATCCTGGAATTAGTCCCCCAGGGGACTGGAAAAGGAGAAGAAGGAAGCATCTGAAATAAGTTTATCCAAAAGAAAAGTTTGCCACCAAGATCAAAATTGATCAGCAGAAAAGGCTAATTTCAAAGAGTGAGTTCAGCCTGAGACTTTCAAAGTCCATGATTTGCTGTTTCCTCCGCTGACCGTAGACACAAAGTCCTAGTCAGGGTCTGGCTTAGAGACCCCGCTAGGAGTGAATATTTGCTGAAAAACACATTAGAAAAGCAGCAGTAGGACAGCTGTGTAAACAGAAATGAGCTGATTGGACACAGTCTTCCTGAAAGTTGTGTTTATAATTCTTTCTCTAGAATTATCTGGCCCAAAGTATCTACAGTGCCAATAGACCCTGGGTTGATTGCCAACTAATGGCAAACATCTAGCTTTTTGCCTATGGAGGGAAGGAAACTGGCCTTCGGTTCCTATCCAAAGCTCTCCAGCAATACTCTGCAGTTGGAATGTCCTCTCAGACCACTGTCATAGCCACCTTCTATTTCCTGCCATCTGGCTCCCAGAATTTAAGAGTTCTTTTTTTTTGTATTGGGGATTGATCCTAGGGACATTCTATCTCTGAGCTACCCCTGCATCTATTTTTATTTTTTACTTTGAAACAGGGTCTAAGTTCTGAGAGTCTCGCTAAGTTGCTGAGGCTGGCCTAAAACCTGGGATCTTCCTGTCTCAGCCTCCCGAGTACTGGGATTATAGCTGTGCACCACCACTCCCGGCTGAGTTCACTTATTTATTCAAACTTTTCACAGTGACAGAATGAGACACAGTATTCAAGGCACTGATTCTTGAGACAAGTATTGAATGCCTACATGCCTACTGAGAAAAAGAACAGTCACTCCCTGCCTTCAGGATGCTCAGAGTCTACTTGAGGAAATATATATGTTTGACAACAGATTTGCAATACAGAATGTTGACCTCCCCAATAGATTTAACCTCAGTTTCTCAAAAGTCACAGGGACCTTCAGGGAATCCAGGGATCAAGGGATATTTCTTGTAAGGCTGGGGATAGCACTGAGTCTTTAGGTGAAGAAGTGGGTAGCCGAATGACCTAAGACTCAGAATTAAATGCTCACTGGTAGATACATGCAAGTGTATGGAGCGTGGTTGGGTCTTGGTTTGGAAATAGCAATGGTGAAACACATTTTGGTGATAATTGGAAAAATATGACTGTAGACAGTAACAGAAGGATGTTGTCAATTTGGGTGTATAATGGTGCCATGAAGTAGATTGTTCTAATGCTTGGGACATGTATATACTTTACTTAGAAATGATTCGGCAAAATAAGGAGGAGGAGCCAGGCATGGTGGTACACCCTTGTAATCCCAGTGCTTGGGATGCTGAGACAGGAGGATCACAGGTTCAAGGGCAGCCTCAGCAAGTAGTGAGAATCTTAGTCACCTAGTATGATCCTGTTTCAAAAACCAAAGAATAAAACAGGGTTGAGGGTGTAGCTTGGAGGTAGAATGCCCCTGAATTCCATCCTCAGTACAACAAAAAAATAAAAATAATAATAAAGAAGAGGAGAATAGTTACAGATGGATAAATGATGCTAAAGTGACAAAATACTAAGAGTTGCTGAGTCTGAATCTGGATGTTCATTGTACTAGTTTGTCAAGTTTCCTGAACTGTTGGACAACGTGCCTCACAGTCACCCTCTTGCGGGAATGGCAGCGCTGCCCAAAATTAAAAGGGTATGTTCATTTTGAGAAATCAAAGCGGAAAATCAATGCTCTGCCCACACAGCATATTAGCTCTGTGGCACTGAGTTAGGAAAGAATGTCCATCTGCCATCTGAACCAGTTGAACTCAGCTGTGTCCAGACACCAGGCCTCTGATGGGAAGGTTGAGGAAGGACAGGGCCCAGAGTTCAAAGGGTCTTGCGTGTGGCAGCCTGAGCATGGGGACAGTCGAAACACAGTGCATGTCAGGCTTCCTCGCCTCCTTCTGGTGAAGGCCACTGCAGTGTGGCCATCAGCCAAGCACATCCCGGAGGACACCATTGCGTCTTCAGACTCTGTGCCCTGGCCAGCTGCCACTTTTGTTCTGATTTGGTATAGAAACTGGACTGAGAGCGCGCAGTGGGTGGGCATGCGGGCACACGGACACGTGATGCAGACTGACAGATGTGCTATGTAGAAATCTCAAGGTCGGCCGCCCCTGGGTCCTGGAGGCCCAGACCTCCTATGACAGCCTGGTGCACCCGGAATACAGCCGCGTCTCACTTCCTCTCACTGCCTCGATTCTGCTTCGGAGGGACCAGATCGAACCCACAACTTCCCAGCCTTGGTCATTTGCACAACACTGAAGAATTGGGGCTTTATCCAGAGGAAGTCAGAGCAGATAAAGACAAGAGGCCCTGTAGAGAGCATGCTAGTTTGGGTTTGAAGGGTGGACTGCTCTTCAGAAGGTGTGCAGCTAAGAGATCAGTCCAGAGACACCCCGTCATTTCATCAGAAATAAAGGCCATGTTGAGCACATGACTGTAATCCCAGTATGTGGGAGGCTGAGACAGGAGGATTGAAGGTTTGAGGCTAGCCTCAGAAAATTAGTGAGGCCCTCGGCAACTTACAGAGGTCTGTTTCAAAATAAAAAAGGGAAGGGGGTGTAGAGCAAATACTACTATTACTACTACTACTACTACTACTACAAGAAAAAGAAAGAAAGAAAGGAAAGAAAGGAAGGGAGGGAGGGAGGGAGGGAGGGAGGGAAAGGAAGAGAAAAGAAAAAAAAGGAAAGGAAAGAAAGGAAAAGAAAAGAAAAGAAAAGAAGGCAGCCGGGCGTGGTGGCGCACGCTTGTAATCCCAGCATTTGGGAGGCTGAGACTGGAGGATCTGGGTTCACTGCCAGCCTCAGCTACCTAGTGAGGCACTCTGCAACTTAGTGAGACCCTGTTTCAAAATAAAGAATAAAAAATAGGGCTGGGGGTGTAGCTCGGAGGTAGAATGCCCCTGAGTTCAATCCCCAGTACCGCAAAAAAAAAAAAAAAAAAGGCAAAATTCTGGTAAAGATGTAAAGCAACAAATTCTCATTCCTTGCTGGTGGGAATGCAAAATGGTGTAACCACTTTGGAAAACAGTTCAGCAGTTTCCTGCAAACTTTAGGTATACATACCATACAATCCAGCAATCCCACTCTTTTATTTATTCTAGAAAGATTAAAATGTGCCCACACATTTAGAGTGGCTTTATTCATAATCACCAATGACTGGAAGCATTGACAGTCAAATGGTAAATAAATTGTACATTCATAAAAGGAATACTAATCAATACAAAGGAATGAGCTACTGATACTACAACTTGGATGATTCTCCAAAGCCTTCTACCAAGTGGAAGAAGCCAGGCCACACACTGTGTGATCACATTCATACAAAGCTTTGGGGACAGAAAACAGACTAGTAGTTCCCAGGGTTGCAGGGGTGCTTGACTACAAAGGAGCACCCAGAACTTTTTGGGGGGATATAAATACTTTATATTGTACTTCTTTTTCCCCTTGTGGTACTGGGGATGGAACCCAGGGGCATTCAACCTCTGAGCTACACTCCCAGTCCTTTTTTTTATTCTTTATTTTGAAACCAGGTCTCACAAAGTTACAGAGGACCTCATTAAGTAGCTGAGGTTGGCCTCGAACCCGGATCCTCCGGTCTCAGCCTCCCAAGTACTAGGATTATAAGCGTGCGCCACCACGCCCAGCTATATTGTATTTTTTCATGGTGACTGTTAGACAACTGTGTACACCTATCAAAACCATATACCAACAAAGTGAATTTACCGTATAAAACATCTCAATATGCCTCACTTAAAAAAAAAAAAAAAGGAACAATAGGCCTTGGGACTGATTGAATAGAGAATAGGGAAGTCAAAGTGAAAGCTGTTTTAATGATTAAGAGAACAGACATATTAATAAAATAAGTGAGGTCAGAGGATAGCACCACCACTGAGCTGATGGCTGCAAGGCTGAGATGCTGGGTGGCGTTACATCTAAGAGTGAGTCAGGATATCCTAAAATATTTCCATCCATTTTAATGTTAATACTTTATTTGGTACTAGGGATTGAACCCAGGGACGTTCTACCTCTGAGCTACACCCCAAGCTTTTTTATTTTTTATTGTTTTGTGGTCCTGGGGATTGGCCCCAGGGACACTGTACTTCAGAGCTGTGCCCTCAGCCCCAGGCCTGAAGGAGCGAACTTTGGAGACAGCGCAGCCTCTCGGATGGTAAAGAATATTGCTGGGTTGCCCTGGGTCGGAGCTGATCCACAGTTGACAAGCTGGGAGTCATAGGCCAGGACTCACAGGCTGGACATTCCTCCATGGGGAACCACAGGCCACGGCTGACAGGAAAGAAAGCACTTTCTGGGAGATGCTGACCAAACTCCAGAGGAACTGCCTGTGAGGAGCATTGTTGAAATGAGTGGGGAAGCTGGTGGGGTCCCTCTCTGGACTCACTGGGAACTGCTTGCATGCCAGCAGGGGCACCCACAGAACTTGCTGGAATAACCTCCTTCATTGTTTCTTCCACACACCAGTCCAGCATTATGGGACAGAATGTTTACCAGGAAGAGGATCCTTTTCTCCCTTCAGAATCCCTCTACTGTCCTCTACTGGCAAAGCTCAACACTGTGTCAGCCGGCAAAGGAGAGCAGTTTCATTCACACAAGCAGAGAAACAGAGGGTGCATTGGGCGCTGAAAGGGGATACATACATAAAGGCCTCAGCCAGTAACAATTGCTTCCAGAGAAAAAAAGTTGATGAGGCTCAGATGTGAGAAAAAAAACTTATTTGCCATTGTAGGTCTTAGTACTGTTTGATTTGAGGGAAGCACATTGAGAAATTTCTTTAATGCAATTGTCTTAGTCTGTTCGGTGTTGCTATAACTGGTTATCACAGACAAGATCATTTATAGAAAAAAGAAATTGCTTTGACTCATGGTTCTGGAGGCTGGGATGTCCAGGGTCATGGTGCTAGCATCTTTTTGGCATCTGATGAGGGGCTTCTTGCTGTGACATACCATGGCAGAAGGCCAGAGGCAGAGGGCAAGAGAGTATTCATGTGTGTGACAGTCAGCAAGAGAGCAAATTCGAATCCTCAAGCCCTTTTATAATCACCATCAATCTATTCATGACTCAAATCCCTCCTATGAGGTCCCATGTCCTGACGCTGTTGCATTGAGATTATTTCCAGTATTTTTCCTCTTGCAAGTAATATTCTAATGAGAAGCTTTATATACATGACTTTTCATATTTATGGAAGTGTAACTTCAATGTAGTTTCCTAGAAGTGATTTTTCTGAGTCAAAAGGTAAAATAGCATAGTCATAATTGTTAATATTGCCCAATTTCCTCCATCAGGGGTTGTACCATTGTATTTCCATGAATGTTGTATCACAGTTCTTGTTTCCCTACAGCCTTGCCAACACAGTGTGTTTCTAAGCTTTGGAATTATTGCTAACCTGGTAGGTGAGAAATGATATCTGTCTGTGTAGTTTTAATTTGCATTTGTCTTATTATGAATAATGTTGAATGTTGTCTTACATGTTTAACGGCCATTTGTAGATTTCTTTCTGTAAACTGCTTATGATTGTGTCCATTATTCTCCATTATTATAATTTTTGCATTTTTTTTTATTTTTAGGGACTCTTTATAGATTAAAGAGATTTATTCTTTGCCTGCAATAAAAATTTCAAATATTTTCCACTAGTTTTCACTTGTCTTTTGTCTTTCTTAAGACATGTTATGCTCGCAGGGGGGGAAAAAAAAACCCTTTATTTTTACATTGCCAAATTATCAAGATTTTTCTATTAGTTTCTCTCTCTCTCTCTCTCTCTCTCTCTCTCTATATATATATATATATATATATATATTACATATATATGTTTACATATATATGTTTGTGTATATATATTTTGAATTTGTTTGTTTCTTGATGATAGCCATTCTGACCAGAGTGAAATGGAACCTGTGTTAGTCAAATTTTCATTGCTGTGACCAAAATAACTACCAAGAACAACTTAGAGGAGGGAAAAAACATTTTGGCTCATGGTTTCAGAGGGACAGTCCAGGGTTGGCCAGCTGCATTGCTCTGAGCCTACGGTGAGGCAGAGCATCACGGCAGAAGGGCATGATGGGGGAAAGCTGCTCAGCTCATGGCAGCCGGGAAGCAGAGAGAGAGGAGAAGCGGCCAGAGAGAAGACAAACTCTCCTGGTGCATGTCCTCAGGAACCTACTTCCTGCAACCAGGCCTCCCCTCCCACAAGTCCATTCAGCCCTTGATGGACTAATCCACTGATGTGGTGAGAGTCCTTGTGACCTCCTCACTTCCCCCAAAGCCCCAACTGTGAACACATGGGACTTTGGGGACACTCTAAGACCCAAACCTTATCAAAATCTCAATGTAGCTGTGATTTCCATTTCCCTGCTGGCTAAAGATGTTGAGCCTATTTTTATATATTTACTGGCCACTTATACTTCTTCTTTTGAGAAGTATTTGTTCAGCTCATTTGCCCATTTATTGGTCCAATTGCTTGTTCTTTTGGTGTTAATTTTGGTGTTAGTTCTGGAGATCAATCCTCTGTTGGATGAATAGTTGGCAAGTCTTTTCTCTAATCCTGTAGGCTGTCTCTTCCCTCTGTTTCCTTGGTGGTGAAGAAGCTTTTTAATTGGATGCAATACCATTTGCCAATTCTTACTATTAATTCCTGAGCTATTGGATCCTATTCCTCTAGAATCCTATGCCTCTAGAAGTTTCAGAGTTTTGAGTCTCAAGGTCTTTGATCTGTTTTGAGTCGATTTTTTTATATGGTGAAAGATAGGGGTCTCGTTTCAAACTTTTACAGGTGGATGTCCAGTTTTCTCAGCACCATTTGTTTAAAAGGCTGTTGTTTCTCCAATTTTAGCACCTTTGTTGAGAATCAGGTAGATATAGATGTGTAGGTTTATTCTTGGGTCCTCTATTTTATCCATTAATCTTAAACTATATGTCTATTTTTATGCCAATACCATGCTGGTTTTGTTACAATGGATCTGGAGTATATTTTGAAGTCAAGAATTCTGATACTTCCAGCATTACTATTTACTGACTTATTTTTTGTCAGGGTTGCTTTGGTTATTTGTTTTTTATATATAAATTTTAGAATTTTTTTCTAGTTCTGTGAGAAATGGCATTGGTATTTTGACAGGGATTGAGTTGAATCTGTAGATCACTTTCCAAGATACGCTATTTTAACAGTATCAGTTCTTCCAATCTGTGTACAAGGGAGGTCTTTTCATTGTCTAGCATCTTCTGCAACTCTTTCTTTAGTGTTCTATAATTTCCATTATAGAAGTCTTTCACTTCCTTGGTTAGGTTTATTCCTAGGTATTTGAGGTGATTGTAAATGGGATTTTCTTGATTTCTTTCTCTTTGAGTTTGCTTTTGTTTTTCTTAATAAATCGGTTTATTTCCTGATCCTTTCCAGTGGAGATGTAGACATAGTCGAAGCTCTTTTCTGACCACCCCTCTCTGCACTCTCATATTGGATATTTCTGTGTTAATTTATCACCACTAATTTGTATATTAAAGTTAATTTAGCATCCCATAGCCTATCCTTACTGATGTGTCTTGGAGTAAATCATAGATGCTATAACACTGAGGTAGAAAGTACATTTCACTTGCACTTACATGTTCCTTACTCTGTTCCAGCTCCCGTTTAAAGCATCCTACCTATATCAACTTGTTCAATCCTCATAATAACCAGATGGTTAACAGGTTAACAATCCTTCTATCAATCCTCCATTTGATGGAAAAGGAAACTAAGGTACTGAAAAATTAAGTCACTTGCCTTAAGTCACACATCTGGTAAAAGCTAATCTGGGCAAGGTGGTGTACATCTATAATCTCAGTACTTGGGAGTCCAAGATGGCAGGATCGCAGGTTCAAGGCCAGCCTCAGCAGCTTAGTGAGACTTTCAAAAAACTTAGCGAGATCCTGTTTCAAAATAAAATAGGGCTGGGGGTGTGGCTCAGAGGTAGAATCCCCCTGGGTTCAGTCCCCATTACCAAAAAAAAAAAAAAAAAAAAAAAAAAAGAGTTGAGCCAGGGTCCAAACTGAGCACTGTGTCTTCTGTCTGTAGCTAGAGTGGGGCTCTGGGCTGCTAGGCTGCCTCTCTGCATGCCTGTAGCCTTTTGTTCCTTTTGTTGGATGGGCAGTTGCCCCTCCCACAGCCTTTTTCTGCATCGTGAGATGAAGAGGTCAGGCAGCGTGCTTCTCCGTGGTCTCCATCTATGAGCTGCACACCTGCATCCAGCTGTTCACAATACAACACACTGTCCATCCAGCAGTTCAAACTCTGTCAAAGCAAAAAGTATTTTTATCTGGGGGACTTGGGAATTACACTGGGGGAGAAGACACAGGTTCAGATAGCTCTGGATCAGTGTTCCAGAGAAGGCAGGGAAAGCAGGAGCTTAAATGGGCAAGCAGTACAAAGCCGGCAAAGTTCCTTTGTGGGAAATGTGTATTGAAATTCAGAAAGAAACGTTGCTATATGACAGGGGTTAAGTGACTATTAGAAGATAAAGAAAAGAATGTACATATTTAGTAAAAAATGCGCCTAAAACAAGAGTGCGATAACCTCTTGCTGCGAATCTTGTCTCTGGGCCTGGTGTCAGTCATTTTTCTAGCTGCCTGCACTGGGGAGGTGACCAGAGTTCACATTCCAGGCACCAGCTGGAGTTCTATAAACATTTCTCCCCGATGGTCTCCTGACCCCATTTAGAATGCTTCTTTCAATGTCGTTGCTGCTGGGGAATGAACCCAGGGGAGTTCTATCTCTGAGCTACATCCCTAGCTCTTTTTTATTTGTTTGTTTTTTAAATTTTGAAGCAGGGTCTCACTAAGTTGCTGAGCATCTTACTAAATTGCTGAGGCTGGCTTTGAACCTGGGAGCCTCCTGTCTCAGCCTCTCAAGGACCGGAATCACAGGCATGCGCCACCCTTTTGATGTTGTTTTCATCCTAATTTTCCTTTTATTTTTTCAATACACAACTCGATAAGTTCATTCAATAATGTGCACACATGAAGAGGGCCGAATCAGAGAGTAGGAAAACAATTCCTAAAGTCACCATAACCCAGAAGGGCATACTTCCGCTTCACAAGACAGCATCTTCCCTCTACCTTACTCACTAGAATCCCGGTCGTGTTTCATCTTTCTCAGTAAAAATGCCTGGATCTTGTGCTTTATATTTGTTTAACAAAAAGTCATTACAGCAATTGTTTTTCCACAATGGAGTCATTTTACCCAGGGGCTCCTACTCCAGATAGGTGTTTTTCACCAGGTCGGTCTGTCACGATAGGTCATTGATTAGGGTAGAGAAGAGAAGGTACTGCAGTAGTGTTTTTGTGAAGCTTTGTGTTCAGAATTCTTAAAAACGTATAGTCGGATTTATCATCTGAACCATCATAGCTTTGCAACAAGGTGGTGGGAAAATGAGAGAGCAGAAACAGCATCTCACAGAAGAGCAGTATTTACCATTTCAAAACATCTCGTCTAATCTCTAGACTCCACTGGGCATATATATTATGGTATACCAAGTGCTTTGCTGATATAATCTCATTAACCCAACCACAATCCTGCCAGCCATCTAGAAAGGGCATTTGTGTCTCCACAAACACAGGTAACAAAGCTAAGATGGGAGGGCCAGGCTGACACTCCAGTCTTTAGAGGGGCTGAGGTGTGGCTGCCTCTGGAATCCACCTTTCTTGGAGGGGGCGGTACTGGGGATTGAACCCAGGGGCATTCTATCTTCGAGCTACACCCTGAGCCCTTTTTATTTTTTATTTTGAAACAGGGTCTCGCTAAATTGCTGAGGGTCTTGTTAAGTTGCGGAGGCTGGCCTTGAACGTGTGATCCTCCTGTTTCGGCCTCCCAAGTATTGGTCTTTCTGCCTCCCTCTTCCAGGCACTTCACAGCTGCTGGCTGAGGAACGGGCAGGTGCTGGTACCAAATCATGGGGATCTCCCAGGGTTAGAAGTGCAGGAGTTACAATCAATTCTTAGCACCAGTTGGTGGAGGTGGTTGTTTCTAAGATAACTCCTAGCTCAGAATGTGGGTGTAGAAGGCGGGGTCTCCATCAGGAACAGCCCTGGGTACCCTTGCTCACAGCTGCCCACCCTCCGCATTCAGTCAGGCCAGCGGTCCCGACCGTGGCTTCACATGAGTTCATAATCAAACATCCTGCAGCCCGAGGCATCCTGCAGACCTCTCCTGGGTTTGGGGTCTGAGCAGGTGAGTCTGTTATGCAGCCGAGGTTAGCGTCCAGAGAATTAGAAAAATGTGGCAACTAACCAGCAACTTATTAAAAGGGTCAACTCTTGATTTGAAAAAAAAAAACAACAAAAATGCATTGATGGTCTACCAATATTTGACTGAAAAATTTGACTCCATTTACAAAGCAATCCTGCTTAGCATCACACTTTACCAGCATTATCTCATGTAAAACTCCCATAAGGTATGAAGACTCTTAATATTCTCTCCCATACACAGGTGCGGGAGCTGAGGCCCCCACAGTGATGCATGCGCCAGGATCGCACAGCAGCTCAGCAATGAGACTGGGATTCAAAACCAAGCAGTGGTGACTCCAACACCACTCAGATAACAAGCATTCTGAGCAGCACTGCCTTCTACCTGCATTCCTGATGCCATGGGCCGGTGCTGTGATTGTTGGCATTTGTCTATGCCTCTCCAAATCAGGTGACAGGTGAGATGGGCTCAGGGCTTCCTCCTCCCTGCTTTATTACTTTTTTTCTTTTCTCGAAGTAGGGATTGAACCCAGGGTCCTTCCACCTCCAAGCTACACCCTAGCCCTTTTTACTTTTAACTTGGAAACAGGGTCTTGCTAAGTGGCTGAGAGTCTTGATAAGTTGCAGAGACTTGCCTCGAACCTGAGATCCTCCTGTTTTAGCCTCCCAACCTCTCTCTCTCTCTCTCTCTCTCTCTCTCTCTCTCTCTCTCTCTCTCCTTAAAAGCATCATGTGGGGTTTTTGTTTTGTTTTGTTTTTCTGACCAAGTAGTGGAGAAGCTGTGTTCCATTCTGTACACCATATCTTCCATGCTCAGAAAAATGCCTGACACCCAATGGAGCTTCCAGTGTATGCGTCACAAACTATATCCATTTGATTAATTTACAGTCATACTTCCATATGCTAATAAATGCTAATACTTTAAGAAACTGATACAGTGGTGTTCACATAGAAATAAAATGAAACATTGCATCCACTTAAGTCCACAGTGAGTGACATGAATAACTTTCCCAGGAGATTCTTAAAAATGTTAAACAATCCCATTTTAAAAAACTGCAGACATCTGAGCTGAAGGGAGAAAAATGTTAATACCCCAGTTAGTTCTATTAGGAATTCAAAACGTGGGTCATCCCAGGCTTCCTTCTCGTTTTGTAGAGAGAAAGTTGGCACTCCACGCAGCAAAAGAAGAAATGAAGCCAAGCTTATGCTCAGGGGCCTGGAGCCAAGCTCGCGAGCTCCAGCGAGCCTGCAAAAGACGGTATTACAGACTTTCAATTTTTCAGAAATGTGAGGAAAGTTGACTTATAATAGTAATTCTAGAAACTATTTAAGCAAGATGAGCTTCTACAACAAATCGAAGTACTGATACTACAAAGAATGTTGTAGCCCCCACGTACCCTAGAAACCCAGAGGTCAGTGTCTCCCTCCTGATTGCCTCTTGAATCCTTCAGGTTTGGTCTCACAGCCTGGCCAGGCTTCTTCAACCCGGGGGACCCTTGGTCCAGCGCTGCATTACCTCTCTAGGCCACACGGTGTCACTGTTGAAGACCTGTTGCTTCACCTTAAAATGCTTCCTCTGTGAGCAGCCCTCTGCCTGCGGGGGACCCTGCTGGGGCCACGTGGACCCTTCCTGGAGGACAGTGGCCTCTTCTGACACACACTCTGCCAGGTCTCCAATGTGGACACCCTTTAACTCAGCCCTTTCCTTTTCTGTGCACCTGGATCAGCTCTGAGTTGGACCAGACCCCTGAGTTTCTCCCTCTCTCTCTCTCTCTCTCTCTCTCTCTCTCTCTCTCTCTCTCTCTCTCTCTCTCTCTCTCTCTCTGTCTCTCTCTCTGTCTCTCTCTTCCTTTCTTTCCAGTGGTGGCTAACAGCTGGGGTGGCAGTATTATTTCTACTCCTGCCCCTCAATTCCTAAAACATAACTGGTCTTCCTAACATCACCTCCCACTAGACTGTCTAGGCTACTCCGCCTTTACGCACCTGTCTTCTGAGGCTTGAATGCTATGTATCCTCTCAAGGAAAAAATCCACTCAGGAGTCATGTTCGTGATCTTGAAAGTGGGTCCCTGACTCTGTGAAGCCTCAGAGCACAGCAGATCTGGTTGACACCTTGACTCTTCCTCTTCAGAGACCTGAGCTGGAAGCTGAGCTAAGCTGCTCCTGGATTTCTGACCCCTAGAAACTGAGAGAGAGAAAAAAGAAAAGAGGAGAAAAGCAAGAAAATAAAAAAGAAAGCTTTTTTGTTGTAAGCCGCTGCACTTTGGACTCATCTGCTTTGCAGCAGTAAGCAGTGAATCGTGGCTCTTTCCCAATATTATCCCTCAACAAGCCTGAGGGCTAGACATTGCTATATTTTACAGAATCCAACATGCCTCAATTTCAAAAGATGCCCCATTTAGTCCATGAATCATCTAAAAAAATTTTAGTCTAAAAACCAATAAACTAGGGCCTGCTTTCAATGTTAAGATGTACTCCAATTTCAGATACACTATAACATGACAAAAATGTGTGTCTTAGCTCTATGGAGTGTATTTCTGCATTTTGTTCCAGGGATCTCTTCTCATGTGCTAGGGAAATAAAAGCTTGGTGCGGATCCCATAGATGTCTGTGTAGAGGTTTTGTTTTGAATAGACGGTGGCTATAAAGTCACTTTCAGGGCAAACTTGGACTCAGCCTAAATCTTGTTTTTAACTATAAAGACACATGGGGATTTTTTTGAAGACATAAGTTCTGCTTCTTCCTCGAGTTGAAAGAGGGCTCCTTCTGGATTCTCCAGCGGCCCTTTCTTCAGTGCAGATGCTCTGCATGTGAGGCTCTTAATCATCAGCCCATGGCGCTTCCCAGCTTCTCGGCATCACTGACGTCGAGTGACTGCTCCAGGCCAGCGTTCGCACATACATTATCTGAGCCAGACATCCACACATACATTATGTGAGCCAAACATTATCATTCCCACCGGACAGATGAGGGAAGAGAAGCTAAAGCGTTAAGAAACTTGCTCGAGGTAGCAATACCAGAGGTGGCAACAGCTGCCCCCTACAGGCTGAGCGCACGGCTGGCTACCCTTCCCACACCCTACGCCCTTGGTAAAGAGCGGTGGCATGGCCCAGGAGACAGTCACAGCAAAGCAAAAAAGGCAACCAACTCTGCGGAGAGTTTTCAGAAGCCTGTAAAGGTGCCTTTTACGTGAATAACTTGCTGCCTTTCTTCTTGGGAACACTGACTGTTTTGTAAATATTATCTCATTCGTCCTCATAACACCAGACATTTTCAAACAAATGAGTTAATGTTTGCAGAAAGTCCTTGAGATCTGAAGTTTGCAGGCATGTGATGAACGGGCAGCATTGTCCTGAAGCCTGAACAGCTGTCCTGGAGTCGGCCTTGGAAAGCTCTCCTGTGAAAATGTCAAACCTTCCATGTCATGGGGGTGGGGTGGAAGTGGGGAGTCAGGTCCCACAAAGCCGGTTCTGGTTTGGAGATGGAGTAAATATGTAAAGCAGAGGTTCCAGAGGGGACCTCTGATCAACTATTGATGTCTGCCTGACAGGAGGAATAGAGAAGGATCCCAAGGCCATGTCCAGAGTTCTGGGAGGGATTAGTGATGTCTACGTGGGTGCAGGACTGGAGAATTTGAAGTATATGTACCAGAGATTCACCATTCTTGGGATCAGCAGTTCTCATTGTGGGCTGTATATTAGAACCATGTGAAGAGCTTTTAGAGCTACTAGAATGAGGTGCTACACCAGAACAATTGAATCAGGTGTGGTCGCACATGCCTTTAATCCCAGTACTTGTGAGGCTGAGACAGGAGGATCATGGGTTCAAAGTCAGTCTCAGCAACTTAGTGAGGCCAGCAGCAATTTAGCAAGACCCTACTGCAATTTAAAAGATAAAATAGGGCTGGGGATGTAGCTCAGAGGTAGAATGCCCATGGGTTCAATCCCCAGCACCGCAAATAATGGGGGAATGCTCCATAAATCTGTGCACAAATCTTCAGGAAGATTTGTACCCTGTTCACCATTTCCAGGTTTTCTCAGGGCATCTTGCAGGACTTGTGTTTGTTTCAGAAGATGAAATGGTAGACAGAGATTTATTTCTCCTCCTCTGTTATGAGCTAAACTGTGTCCCCTTAAAGGGGATGTTGAAGTCCTAACACCTTGTACCACCTTGAAAACATGGTCTTCACAGAAGTAATCAAGTTAAAATGAAATCATTTTAGGTGGGCCCTAATCCAATATGGCTGGTGTCCTTATGAAAAGGGGAAATTTGGACACAGAGACAGACACAGAAGGAAGACAATGTCAAGAAACATGGAGAAGAGGATGCCGTCTACAAGAAAAGAAATGTCTGAGGTCGCCAGAAGCCAGGAGCGAGGCCTGTAACAGACCTTCCCAGGTGCCCTCAGAGGGAACATGAGCCTTGATTTCAGAATTCTGGCTTCCAGAACCATAAGACAACGGACTTCTGTTGCCCTAACCTGAGCAGTGTGGGGTATTTTGTTATTGCAGCCCTAAGAAACTAATACATCCCTTAATACCCATTCTTCTAGTTGAGTGGTAGGTAAACCAAGTTCATGTTTTACTTGAAATTTTACATAATCAGCTTAAAACTAAAAACATACCTCCTCCTCCACTATAGTAGGAGCATCCATTTTAGTCGGGTAAATGGCCAATGTAGGGCACTGCCATGATAGTCTGGAAAGTCGGGTAAAAGATTAGCAAGCCTGGGCCTGTTTCGGTTTTTCCCAGGCAAAACAGCCCTGAAGCTAATCAGAAAAAAAAATATGAGAGTCCTCAGGCCCACTAGATGTCTTTGTCCAATTACCAAACAATTCTAGTCCCTAGATCCCGCCCTAACAGGCCAAACCAATCCCAATACACCCCGTGTCCCTTCCGGACACAGCAGTCAATCCTTATGGTCCCCATAGTTTCTCTCTGCCCTGGCAACAAGATTTCACCAATCCCAGTGCAACAATTAGTTGCTCTTTGTTGCTTTTGTAAACCCCCACCCTAAAAGACTGAACAAAGAAAGAGCCGGGGTCCCCAGCCGTGACTCCGCTGTGTTGGATAGGCTCGGACCCTAGCTCAAGTTAGTAATAAATCTCCTTCTCGCTTTTGCATTACTCTGTGTGAAGTGATCGTGCTTTGGTGAGGCACCCCGGATTGGTGCATAACACCAAGTCAATGAACTTTTTCTATAGAGAATAAATGTTTGAGGCTTTGTGGGATGTGTGTTCTCTGTCACAACTACTACCTCTTCCACTGTAGCAGGAGAGTAACAGACAATATGTAAAGACTTGAGCGTGGCCACATCCCCATAAAGGTTTATAGACAAGCCAGGCAGCAGACAAGATTTGGCCACAGGTTGTAGTTTGGGACCCTCGGTCACTGAGTCCCTCCTCAACTCTCAGTGTTTAGGAGCTGGGAAGGCGAGAGTCAGCGCCTTCAGAGAGCTTGGACAAGCCTCAGCACCTCCCGCAGCGCAGAGCACCCTGGTGGGCAGTGCATGAATGTTGAATCTGTGTGTGTGATCAATAGTCCCTCCAGCAGAGAGAGATGAGCCAAGCCTAGGGGCTACTGGGCCAGGGGGAAACTCTGGGCCCCCTGAGATGCTAATGAAAGCAAAACAAAAGAAACCCCACTGGCAGCGAAGTCTTTGTTAAGGCAAAAACAAACATCAGTGGGTTTACATGTGCACCAAAAGATATGCACAAAAATGATATTTCCCGAAAAGATATGCACAAAAAAGATATTTTCCAAGATCTCCAAAATACAAACAGCCCAAATATCCAAAGACATCCATTCCCCCAAACACACACACACACACACACACACACACACACACACACACACACACACACCTTGGGCACCAAAGATTCAAGCCATACATTTCTCCTCCGTGGATTGTGGCCGTTACTACCATCTCACTATTCATACTCTATCAGCATAGTGTTACTGTCCGGAAGACCCTTGCCCAGGCAAATAACTCTGTGGTTCACTATTGGAACTTCCCCAAAGAACATCAGCTTTTCAACAGCAAACATTGACACTTTATACCGCAAGAGTTTTGAAATCCTTGAAAATCCAGACATGGAAGAGAACATACATTATGGTTCAATTTATATGAAGTTCAAGAGCTGCAAAATAAATCTATGGTGATAGAAATCAGAGTTAGAGTTTCTTCAAGTGTGTGCAGTGTTGGTGCCGGGGTCAGCTTACCTGGGAAAGGACATGGAGGAGTCTCCTAGGTGCTGGAAGTATCCTGTACCTTGATCTGGTTGATGGTTACATGGTGTAAACATATGTAAAACTTCACTGAACTGTAAGTCTTTGTGTGCATTTTATTGCATGTAAAAAATGTATTTTATAAAGGTTACAAATGTAATAGCTGCTAGCAATTTTTAAATAGTTGGCTTTAGTTGGAGGACTACTGCTTTAGCCAAGGGATTGCCTTAGACAATGTGGAGGTAAGTATTGGAGAGATCCCCGCCTGGCTACTTTGGTTTTGTTTTCAAACCCTTCTCAGCATTGTCTACTGTCTGAGATAGGAGTGGCCATTGGACTTGGCCATGAGCCCTGTGCATGAATCAGGGATATCTGTACACACGTAACAGAGCAGGGTGTGGTGAGAATCCACAGCAGATGGGAAGCTTGTGACAGTCTCCCAGTTGCAGGATGTGCCTTGTGAATCTAGATACCTTGAAATAGTACACTTGGGGAAGTGGGAGTGTTGCCCCTATAAAAACAGGAGCCCTTTCTCTGTTCTAAGGATTTAGCTATACAAGTTGAGATTACATCCAAACCTGTGTCTTCACAATCAGGGATGGGATGGAAGTGTGTGTGTGTGTGTGTGTGTGTGTGTATGTGTGTGTGTGTGTGTGTGTGTGTGTGTGTGTGTGTGTGTGTGTTACTGGAGATAGAATCCAGGG
>PVLC010013964.1:0-40293 GCA_004027655.1 Graphiurus murinus | reverse complement strand
GGGAGAGGGGACAGAGGTGAAGGACCCAGTCCTCTGTCTGCCAGCCATGCCCTTGGCTTTGAAGTCTGTTTGTTCCTGGCCCTTCAGAGCCAAGGCCCTGATAAGCCAGCTGCAAGAGCCCCCAAGGGCTCTTAGCCCTGGCACATGAGTCCTCTTGGCCCCGGCAAGAGCAAACCTGGGTGAGCTGAGCAAACTTGCCCTTAGGCCACCTGTACCTCTCACCGTGGGTGTCTTCCTGGCATGCCTGCCTTTCTTGCTGGCACCTGCCCCTGCAGCCCGGTGCTTCCCTTCTTCTTCTGCCAGGGTGAACTTCTCAGGCAGCCAAGGGGCTGACCAGGCCATTTCTCAACAGCATTCCCCCAAGCATGTGATGAGCTCCAGGAAGCGGGCAGAGGAAGCCATTCCCGGAGACTCAGAGGGGGCTCTGCTGAAGGCAGGAACTGAAGGCAGGAGGGGCTTTGACACCGGTGTGTGTGGGGGGGGATGTTTATAAATAGGCATGTCTCAGAGAGGGTCAGAGTCTTCTTTACCTTGAGTTACCTCCACCCACACGTCCCGTACCCAACCTCAGACGTATCCACAGTCATTCTTTTCTTAATTCTGGAAACTCTGTCCTTGCTGGTGGGAAATTCTTAGTCAGGAGTGGTGTTTCATTCTTTGCTCTGGGCTTGTCTATAAGCTGAAGGCCTCTGATGACAGATTCCATGCCTGACACTGCATTTTAGGGCAGGACAGCCTTGCACAGGGCTGGGTGTGGCCTAATCTTCCCTCCTTGGATCAACCCATTTGCTCCCTACCCTCCTATCACCCTACCCCTCTGGACTCCTTTTACATCCTCAGATCCCCATCTGCCCTGCTCAGTGGCTCACACCTGCAGGCCCAGCTGCTCAGGAAGCTGAGGCAGGAGGATCATTTCAGCCCAGGAGTTCAAGACCAGCTAGTCAACATAGCCAGACTCCATCTCAGAAAACAAACAAAAAATCCTGTGTCCTAAGCTATGCACCCAAATCCCATCCACTTTCGGTCCCTTCTCCCCCCTCCCCCTGTCTTACCTCTGTCCTCAAAGCCATCTCTGTTGCTTGGTGGACTAAGTCGAATCTATGCTTGACTTGGAGTTGGCTACATTCTTTCTCTTGGGCTTCCCTTTATTTGCTGGGCCAGGTGGTCTCTAAATCTTCCTCACCTCTAAGCTTTTGTTGAATGCGTAAGCCAGAGCCCCAAACCTCCCTCTCTTGTCCTGACTCCATCCCTTAATATCCTTGCGGATTGGTTCCAGCAACCCATCCCGTAACAAATGCACAGACGCTCATGTCCTTGGTAGAAAATGGCATGTAGTGTTTGCCTGTAGCATGGTCACACACCCCCTTATACTTTAAATCATCGTTAGATGACTTACAATACCTGATGCCATGTAAGTGATATGTAAATAATCATTATACTGTATTGCTTAGGGAATCATGACAAGGAAAAAAAGTCTGCACATGTTCAGCATAGACGCAGTTTTTCCCCCAAATACTTTCCGTCTACTTTTGGTTGAATTGGCAGATGTGAAACCCACGGATACAGAGAGCCAACTGTACTTTAACTCTAAAATGTCTCCCTAATTTTTGTGCCTTGCCCCAGGCTTCCTCATACCTTGTGCCTACCCTTTGATCATTATTAGGGGCTGGCCCCCTACTCTTCGGCCTTGATGGGCTCCCCGTCCCCACAAGGACCCCTTCTCCAGATGGAAGGCCTCGCCTGGAGGTTGTACAACAGCACAGCATCTGAGTTGAGAGCCCCTGAGGCGCTCAGGGGGGAAGAGAGGAGAGGAAATGTTTGCTCCCACCACCCTCCGGCACACCCCCCCCCCCAGCTGCCCCTTTAAATATTTGCCTAAGCTTTCAGCAGCCAAGAGAGTGTCCTGGGATGAGTGGAGGAAGGGGAGGGGTGTGGGGAGGAGAGGGAAGGGAAGGGAGAGCCCTCCTGTCCCTGGCTGCTTGGCCTCAGCTGTGTGCAGGTGCCAGATGTAGGAGACAGCTCGCCTGCAGTGCCCACTCCTGCCCCCCCCAGGCTCCCTCTCCCACCCCCGGTTGTCCTGGCAACCTTGGGATTGATGGCTGACTCACACACACTGGGCCTGAGCCAGGTGGGCAGCCGGCCAGTGGGAGAGCCAAGGAGAATTGCAGGCATCTCGGGGTCCCTGCGGGCATCTCGAGGGGCCGCAGTGTCCAGCTGTGGGGCCGTGGACAGTGCTGGGAGAGATCCACTGTCCTCTCCAGGTCTCCTGTCTCCTCTGCACTCTGCCTGTGGGCTGTAGTGCTTACAGCTTTATGGCTTCTTCTTTTTTTTTTTTTTTAAACTTGTTTTTGTCTGTCTGGGGGCTGGTGAAGAGTGCCATCAAGTTTCATAAGTGAAGTTCAGAGGCTGGTACCCATCTGGTAGAGGTCTCGGGCTCAGAAAGCGAGGAGACTTTTACCTAGGCACACATAGCCCTCAACCTCGCCCCCTACCCCGCCCCCACCAGCCCTCTGCTGCTGCCTTCTTGCTTCTCCCTTGAATGCCAACCCACCCTAAAAGCCAATAGTCAACGGCACCTGCTCTGTGACCTCACTGCCCCAGCCCAGAGTGCCATCTCTCCTCTGAAATCTTCTCACCTCCCTGCTATACCTTCACCTGCCATTTAGGGTGTTTACAATGGGGGTGGGGGGCTTTTCCTTGCCCTGTCTTCCCCACCAGGCTACCATCCTGGGAAAAAGAAGGACTGTGCTTTCCTCCTGCTTCGGTGAACCTGCCACAGGACAAAGAGTAGGTGCACGGCCCGCACACGATGATGGTCAGCCATGACTGTCACCAAACAGGAGGAGCCTCCTGCTGGGCAGTCCACAGCTCTTTCCTTTAGTACTAAGGTGGAGGTCTCGGTGCTTCCCTTGGCGGCGGCTCTGGGACCCAACATGCGTCTTTCTGCTTTTCTATATTTTATTTTATTTTTCCCGGTACTGGGGATTGAACTCGGGGGCATTCTACCTCCGAGCTATACCCCCAGCCCTATTTTTTATTCTTTATTTTGAAACCGAGTCTCACTAAGTTGCGGAGTGCCTCACTAGGTAGCTGAGGCTGGCCGAGAACCCGGATCCTCCAGTCTCAGCCTCCCGAATGCTGGGATTACAAGCGTGCACCACCACGCCCTGCTCTGCTTTTCTTCTATATTTTAGTATGCTCATCTGCAAAATAGGACAACTACTGCCTGTCTTGTCAACCTTGTTAAGCCGCTGAAAAGCTCCAAGGACATCACAAATGTGACAGTCTCATCATTGTTGTTCTCATCACCCAGGGGACCTCTCAGGAGCTAAGCCTAGGACCCAAACTCCAAGGGTGACGGGCAATGGAGAGCCCCACAGTGGCCACCCGGTCTCTGTGTGCCTCTCCTTTCCCTCCTCTCAGCTCCTCAGCTGCACGGGTTGGGACAAGATTCACTCTGCCCTTTGTGTGCTGGGCAGCGTTGTGCCAGGGACGGGTGGGGATCACTGCCCAGCTGCCCCAGTCGCCCTGCCCATCCCCCTCGCCTCCCTTCCCTCACGCCTGCATTGGGGAGGGCAGCGCAGACAGACGTGTAGTAGCACGTTGGTGTCAAGGGGCAGGGGCGTCCCTGGCTGGGATAACGTGGACTTAAGCTCAGAGAAGACACCCCTGCTGGCAGAGGTTGGGGACACTGGGGAAACATCTGAAGCAGGGGTCTCGTTTCCCTACACTGATGTGGACAGGGCATATGACCAGGAGCCTGGCGCTGAACTCAGGGGAATCTACCTCCGAGCTACACCCCAGCCCTATTTTTTATTCTTTATTTTGAAACAGGGTCTCATTAAGTTGGGGAGGGCCTCACTAAGTAGCTGAGGCTGGCTGCAAACCTGCGATCCTCCTGTCTCAGCCTCCCAAATACTGGTATTGCAAGTGTGCGCCATCACGCCTGGCTCTTCAGGATCCCTTAATGTTCTCAAAAAGTATTGAGGACCCCAAAGAGCTTTGTTTATGTGGGTTAAATCTATTGGTATCTACCATCTTGACATTTACCAAGGAATTTTTAAATATTTATTTAAAATAGTAATAACAAGCTGGGCGTGGTGGCACATACTTGGGAAGCTGAGACAGGTGGATCACAGGTTCAAAGCTAGTCTTGGCAATTTAGAGAGGCTCTCAGCAACTTAGTGAGACCCTGTTTCCAAATAAGAAACAAAATCAGGCTAGGGTGTAGCTTGGCGGTAGAATGCTTCTGGGTTCAATCCCCAGTACCAAAACAAAACAAAAATAGTAATAACAAGCTGAGTATGGTGGTGCACACCTGTAATTCCAGTACTTGGGAAGCTAAGATAGGAGAATCACAGGTTCACAGCCAGCCTCTGCACTTAGTGAGGCCCTCTACAACTTAGTGAGACCCTGTTTCCAAATAAAAAAAGGAAATAGGGCTAGGAGTATAACTCAAAGGTAGAATATCCTTGGGTTCAATCCCAGCACCCCCCACCCCCACACACAATAGTAATAACAAATCTATTGTATAACATGCTTCACATACATTTTTAAATGAAATAACTATGTATTTCTTGCCAAAAAAAAGCTAGAAAGAAGAATGCTACTTTTTTTTTCATTTTTGCAAATCTTTTTTAATTTCAGGATTAAGAGAAGACACATCATGTAGCCTCTGGAAAATTCCCTGGTAATTCTGTGAGAGCATGAAAGTGAAAAGGACAATAAGACAGTATTGTTTTCTTATTAGGAAAAGAATTAACCCCAATGGAAGTTTCTCAAGGATCAGCAGCCACCCTCTGAGGAGCCCTGCCTGGCAAAGAAGGGCAGCTGAGGACTTTAAGGTTGGACTTCTGGTCCTAGGGCCGAACCTTTCTTCCTTCTTTTTTTTTTTTTTCTTTTTTGTACTGGGGATTAAACCAAGGGGCATTCTACCTCCACATTACACACCCAGACCACTCGGTCTTGCTAAATTGCTGAGGCTGGCCTTGAACCTGTGCTCCTCCTGTCTCAGTCTCCCAAGTACTGGGAGGCTGCCACCATGCCCAGTCCTCACACTTTTCTTATTTGTAAAAGGGAGTTCATACAGCTTTCCTCAAAGGGTAGAAGATTAACTATGCCCAGTGCACAGTGCACAGCAGACATTAGCAAGCCTGGATGCTTTCTTCTTTTTCCAGGCCTCAATTTCCTCATTTGTGACACAAAGGGCGGGAGGTACTGGAATGCATGCAAGCCACTTCCCAGCTCCAAGGGGCTCTGGTTGCTCCGTGAGAGGTGTTCCAGAATCCTACACTTCTCACTCCAGCTCCAGGGGCTCCGTTTCTCTTTGCAGGTCCGGGATACAAAGGTATATTGTGTTCAGTGGCCGGTGGTTACACAGGGGTGCATTTAGAAGCACCCTGAGCTTCCGATCTAGCATGCCAACCTAAGTACGAATGGCACTTACGCCACGGCACACAGAGGCACCGGGACCCATGCCCTCGGTGCAGAGACAGGTGTGCGAACAGGCATCCCAGCGCACGGATGCACATGTGTACACACGCTCACACCCGTGCACTCACGCACAGCCCCGCGGCCGGCGGCCGGGTGCAACCACTCCTTCCTGCCTGCGGGCCGGGCTCCGGGCTGGTGCGGGCCTCCCCGCTCCTCCCCCGCGCGCGCCCCCGCCGCCCCGCCCGCGCCGCAGTCCGCGTCCACACAGTCGGGGCAGCCCTCGGTTGCGGCTCCGGGTTCCGCGCGGCGCTCCCGAGTCAGCTCTCGGGAGCGAGCAAGGGAGGGGACCGCAGCCGGCGCCCGAGGGCAGGAGGAGTCCGCTGGTCTAGTGGTGGGCTGGCGGCGCGAGCTGAGCTGCGACAGGCAGCTTGGAGGGGCAGCCCGTGCGGGGTGGCACAGTCTACCGGGAGCGGTGTGGCGCGGGCCGGCCCACGGCTGGAGGCAGAGCCTGCAGCGGCATGGCGGGGCTGCGGGCCAGGTGGGGCCCAGGGCCGGGGCTGCTGGCACTGTCCACGCTGGGTTTCTGCCTAATGCTGCAAGTTAGTGCCAAGAGACCCCCCAAGACGCCCCCCTGCCCGCCCAGCTGCTCCTGCACCAGGGACACCGCCTTCTGCGTGGACTCTAAGGCAGTTCCCAGGAACCTGCCCTCTGAGGTCATCTCCCTGTGAGTGTCCACCTGGCCTTGGGGGTGGGAAGGGACAGGAGGGCAGGGACCCATGCTCCGGGAGTGGATGGGAGGGCCCCTGCTTCCCCTCTCCAGAGTGTGGGGGCCCAGAAGACTCTGGGGGTCCTCAGGGGTGGGGCCTTTGGGCTCCAGCTACACAGAGCACTGCAGTCATGCAGGCTGAGCGCCATGGCTGGGGACAGTAGTTTATGGCCAAGAATGAATCATCACCAGCAGCAGCAGGAGCTGCATCGAGCCCTACTGTGTGCAGGGCTCCAGACGTGGTGGAGGGGGTTTTTGCATGAGCATGTGATGTTACACCAAGGGCAGAGAGGGGGAGGGGTGGCAAGGGAGAATGCCCTCGGGGTACCCTGGCACGGGGCACGTGCCCACCACTGAGCCAGCTGCTCTGCACACAGCTGGGGAGCCTCACTTGCAGCAACTGGTCCCAAGGGCCCCCCCTTGCCTGTGGGGCTAGAGAGGCTGCCAGCCCCTCCCCCGCCCCAGTGCCCGTCCCTCAATAGCCAGCTCACTGTGGGAGTTCAGGTGATGAGGATGGCTCAGGTAATGGAACCTTTGAGCCAGGGCAGTGGGGGAGGAGAAGGCTGAAGGAAGGCCTTGAGTTTGGGACTAGAAAGGAAGAACAGATGCAAGCGGGGTGGGTGGGGGAGGGGCAGGGCTGGTGCTCTGTGCACCTCTCTGGCCGGCAGAGACTCCCCGCAGTAGTGACTCAAGTGTCCCCCACAGGACCCTGGTGAATGCCGCCTTCTCAGAGATCCAGGATGGCGCCTTCGCCCACCTGCCACTGCTGCAGTTCTTGTATGGACAGGGCCTTGCGGGAGGGTGGGCGGGGAGGGGGGCATGGTAGAAGGGGACAGATGCCGGGCTGGGGCCAGGGGAAGCCTTTGGGGATGGAGAGGTGCAGGTGTCCTTTTTGCTCCAATAGGATAAGCCACAAAAGGAGGCGCAGCCTGGAGTCGGGAGAGCTAGGGGCTGCGTGCAGAATCCAAGAAAGCAAGATTTGGGTGTGGACTTGGCTCCTCTGGAGACCAGAAAGAATTGGGAGCAATAGCTTGGACCGATGCCAGAGGCTGGACACTGTGGGAGGGGGTCACCTTAGAAACAGGTGGCCCCAAGGATCAGGGTCTGAAGAAAGAACTTGAAGTTGAAAGGGGGGGGGGGGTAGTGGCAGGACAGCTGTCCATGAAAGACAGAGTGGGCTGGGATGAGGATGGGGAAGAAGGGAGAGGAGATGCCACCGAGGAGGGCCAAGAGCCAGTTCAGGAGCAAGCAGGGACCCTGGGAGCTTCTGGCACCTGCACCTGGTGGCTCAGGGGCCCTCTGCTAGGGTCCCAAGGTGCAGGGGGAAGATAGCCAGATTTGGGAAAGTCTGGGAGGGCTGGGGCAGCAGGCACGCCCTCGGAAACTCTAACTCCACCTTTGTCTTCCCAGGTTACTCAACTCCAACAAGTTCACGCTGATTGGAGACAACGCCTTCACAGGGCTGTCACACCTGCAGTACCTGTGTGTGGGAGGGAAGGGGCGATGGGAAAGTAGAAGGGAGGGGGGAGCCCCGGCCTGGTAGGCTGAGAGGGGAGGCAGAAGGAGAAGGTGGGGAGGTGGGGGGGTGAGAGCCCTTGGAGCGTCCAGGCAGAGGGTCATGTCATCCATGCCCCGTCGTTAAGGCCTGATGTCGCTGCACTCTGGGGAAGCCTGTCTCGGGCTCGTGGACTGAGGTCTGGACTAGGGTGTAGGGAGGTCACTGCTTGGGGGTCTGGGGTCTTGAGTAGCAGCTGAGGCATCTTCTCATTTTCTCCAGCTTCATTGAGAACAATGACATCTGGGCACTGTCCAAGTTTACTTTCCGGGGGCTCAAGTCCTTGACACATCTGTGAGTAGCGCGCACATGTGTACACACTGGACCCAAGCCCTGAGTCCCCTCTGGACCGAGGCCTTCAGCCTCAGTCGTCATCTTCAGGTGACCCGGGGGTCTCTCTTGCAGATCACTGGCCAATAATAACCTGCAGACACTGCCCAGAGACATCTTCCGGCCCCTCGACATCCTGAGTGACTTGTAAGGCCTGGGTGCACCCCTGGAGGACGTGGTGTGGGAGTCAGAGTGGGGCGATCAGAAGGTCTTGAGAGGCTGGGAGGGCTTGGGGTTGGGGGGCTCTGAGAAGGTAAAGTCGAGTTAGACATAGACAGTAGCCTTCCAAAATGGGGTTTCTAAGGCACCTGTGGGCCCTCTCAAAATGCACGTGAGAGCCGGGCGTGGTGGCGCATGCTTGTAATCCCAGCATTCGGGAGGCTGAGACCGGAGGATCCGGGTTTGCGGCCAGCCTCAGCTTTCTAGTGAGGCACTCCGCAACTTAGTGAGACTCGATTTCAAAATAAAGAGTAAAAAAAATAGGGCTGGGGGTGTAGCTTGGAGGTAGAATGCCTCTGAGTTCAATCCCCTGTACCGCAAAAAAAAAAAAAAAATGCACGTGAGATAGATACTCGGTGTTTATGTTTCAAAACCAGGTGCTTGTAACACCTACATTTGATTTGAATCTACGTTAAAGTCCCATTGCACAGCTGCAGTTATTTATCAGTATCTATACAAGAAAATAAAAGCCCTGGATGGTGGGCCATCTGGAGGAACAGGAATGTGACATGTAGCCGTGCACATAGCCCACTGCAAAAGCCACTGAGGCAAGGGGGCCAGCAGGGCCCGAGCCTCCGCCCACACCCCCCGCTGGCCATGCGTGTGCTCCTGGGGCTGCGTCCACCCTAGGGGAGCCTCTCCCTGCCCAGCACAAAGCAGCTCCTACCTAGCAGCCTTGACAGGGTAAAAGCCTAGAGGGTGGGGGTGCGCAGAGCAGCTGAGAGCCTGTCCCCTCTGTGTCCCCCCTGTGCCCCACCCCACCCCGCCTGATCCAGGGACCTCCGGGGCAACGCACTCAATTGCGACTGCAAGGTGAAGTGGCTGGTGGAGTGGCTGGCGCACACCAACACCACCGTGGCTCCCATCTATTGCGCCAGCCCGCCCCGCTTCCAGGAGCACAAGGTGCAGGACCTGCCGCTTCGGGAGTTTGACTGCATCACCACGGGTAGGCACTGCCCACCCCATCCCGCAAAACCCAGCGTCACCCATTAGTGCCGCCACCCGGAGGGCCGTTACCTTCTTCTCGGTATCCAGCCCCACCTGCCCACACCTCTTGCCCCTGCAGATTTCGTGCTCTACCAGACCCTGTCCTTCCCAGCCGTGTCGGCGGAGCCCTTCCTGTACTCCAGCGACCTCTATTTGGCTCTGGCCCAGCCTGGTGCCAGTGCCTGCACCGTCCTGAAGTGGGACTATGTAGAAAGACAGCTCCGAGATTATGACCGAATCCCAGGTACCTGCGCCTGGCCTGCCCGTGCTGGCCCTGGCTGGGGGACGTGGCTGTAGGCTCCGTTGTTCTAACTCTGCCGAATTCCTGTGGGTAGAGATAGTGGACTCGTGGTCTCTGCCCATGAAGTCTTTCCTGTGTTTGGGGAGGTTAATGCATACAACATCCGAAGAGAAGGTAGGTGCTGGGAGAAAGGCATGACCACCAGGCTCTGGACAATGGATAAAAGAACGCTTTCAGGTGGAGGAGATGTAAAGCATGGTTTTTGTTTTGTTTTGTTTTTTTCCCCTTGTTCATTACTGGGGATGGAACCAGGGCGTCATGCATGCTAGGCAAGCATTCTACCACTGAGCTACATTCCCAACCCTTAAGCTGCCTCTTGAAGGATGAGGAAGAGGATGGAGCCGGAGGGAAAGGAAAAGGAGAAGATAGGAGTGGCTGTTGAGCTTACTTTGGGTCTGCGGGGTTTGAGCTAAGGTTTGAAGGCTGAGAGATACTTGAGGGGGTGGTGGAGATGTTGTGGCAGAGGGAACAGCATGAATAAAGTCAAGAAGGCGTACAACAGCTTAGCATGTCAGCGTATGTACGTGTAAACCGTAGGCAGCTCGTACGCCTGTAGGGCAAGATCCAGGTGGGCAGTGGCAGAAGTGACCAGAGACTGATGAGGACAGGTTATGGACAGGGTTAAGCAAAGCATGTGAACTGACCCAGCTGCATTTTATTTATTTATTTATTTATTTATTTATTTATTTATTTATGAGGGGGGGGTACTGGGGATTGAACCCAGGGGCATTCTACTTCCGAGCTACATCCCAGCCCTATTTTATTTTTATTTGGAAACAAGGTCTCGCTAGGTTGATGAGAGTCTCACTACTTGCTGAGGCTGTCCTCAAGCCTGCAATCCTCCTGTCTCAGCCTCCCAAGTACTGGGATCACAAGTGTGTGCCACCACCCCCGGCTCCAGCCTGCATTTTAGAAAGTGTCCTGTGTGGAGACAGGCTAGGTGTGAAGCAAGTCTCGGGGGTGGTCCAGTGGGGGATACCTGCCTGTCTGCTGGAGGGATGCTGCAGCTTAGACCTGGGGAAGCAGCAGTGGGTACGAGGAGATTTCAAAAGAAGGACTGAGCTGGGTATGGTGGCACATGCCTGTAATCCCAGTACTTGGGAGGTTGAGACAGGAGAATAGCAGGCAGGTTCAAAACCAGCCTCAGCAACTTAGCAAGGCCCTCAGCAACCTAGGGAGACCCTGCTTCCAAATAAGAAATACAAATAAGAAATAAAATTGGGCTGGGAGTGTAGCTTGGAGGTAGAATGCCTCTGGGTTCAACCCCTAGTACCAAAAAAAAAAAAAAAAAAAAAAAAGAAAGAAAGAAAGAGATAGAAAGAAGGACTGAACCAGCACAAAGTGTAACAGACATTTATATTGTCCTGTATCTATTAACAAACCTGAAGTCTGTATAAAATAAACCTTCCCCCAAAGACAACTCCAGGTCCAGAATGGTATCAAACCTTTAAAGGGAGAAATAACAGAATCCTCTTGGAAAGTCAAAGAGAGGCTGTTCAGGATGGGGGCCTAGCAGAAAGGGGTGAGGGGAGGAGAAAGGAGTGTTGGGATGCCCTCCAGGATTCTGCCCCTTGCTGGGGCTGGGAGGAGCACACACGGAAATCACGGGGCTGGGAGGAGGGGGTGGCTTGGCCGTGGGTATGAATCACAGTGGGAACCCGGCTGAGTCTGAGGTGCATGTGTGGGTGCGTGACCAAGAGTCCGAGGGTCAGAGCTGGAGCCAGAGGGCAGACCAGGACTCATAGGAGGGGGTCAGGCAGTGACTGACAGAGCGAAGGCCCCGCATGTGCTTCCCTGGGGAAAGGCGGGGAGCAGGGAGGAGGACCGTGGGTCCTCCAGTGGGGTAGCTTTGGGCAAATCCACCTTTTCTCTCTGAATCTCAGTTTCTTTCTATGTGAAATGAGGACAGTGATAGGATCCTTTTCCACATGATTAATAGAGGTAATAGATGTTTATACTTAGCACAGTGACTACACACAATAAAAATCCAATAACCGACACATAGTTAAATAAGTGGTCCATGACTGGGGCTGCCTCTGCAGTGCTCAGTGTCAGCTTGTTGAACCCCGGGGGCAAAGTGGAGCCGGGGTGATGTAACACTGGTGATTAGCTGTGAAATAGAAATTGGAGAGCATCGAGGTCTGGGGGGTGAATTTCACTGGGGGTGGAATTCTGCAGCAGGGTCTCAGTCCTGGCCCAGATTTGGGGGTGGGGGGCACCTATCTCCTCCTCTGTCTCTCGAGATGAGGTAGGAACTTCCTGGCCCTGACTGCCTCTGTCCTGGCAGCCCCCTCCGCCGTGCACTGCAAGCCGATGGTGGTGGACAGCCAGCTGTACGTGGTCGTGGCCCAGCTGTTTGGTGGCTCTTACATTTACCACTGGGATCCCAACACCACCCGCTTCACCAAGCTGCAGGACATCGACCCCCAGCGCGTGCGCAAGCCCAACGACCTGGAGGCCTTCCGCATCGACGGCGACTGGTACTTCGCTGTGGCGGACAGCTCCAAGGCGGGTGCCACCAGCCTCTACCGTTGGAACCAGAATGGCTTCTACTCCCACCAGGCCCTGCACGCCTGGCACCGCGACACCGACCTCGAGTTTGTGGACGGTGAGGGAAAGCCGCGGCTGATCGTGTCCAGCAGCTCCCAGGCGCCCGTCATCTACCAGTGGAGTCGAACCCAGAAGCAGTTTGTGGCTCAGGGGGAGGTGAGCCAGGTACCTGATGCCCAGGCTGTGAAACACTTCCGTGCCGGCCGTGACAGCTACCTGTGCCTCAGCCGCTACATCGGTGACTCTAAGATCCTGCGCTGGGAGGGGACCCGTTTCTCCGAGGTGCAAGCCCTGCCCTCTCGGGGCTCGCTGGCCCTGCAACCCTTCCTGGTGGGCGGCCGCCGCTACCTGGCCCTGGGCAGCGACTTCTCCTTCACCCAGATCTACCAGTGGGACGAAGGGCGACACAAGTTTGTGCGGTTCCAGGAGCTGGCCGTGCAGGCCCCTCGGGCCTTTTGCTACATGCCGGCCGGGGATGCCCAGCTGCTCCTGGCCCCGAGCTTCAAGGGACAGACACTAGTGTACCGTCACGTAGTGGTGGATCTCAGTGCCTAGAGGGGTGCCAAGGCCTCTAGGCGCCTCAGGGTGGCCCTGGAGGCTGGGTGGGGACCTCCATGAGCAGCAGGTGCCCGTGTGAAGTCACACACGGCCAACCTGCATATGTGCATTACACACACATATACACACACACACAACTCACCAAGGACTAGCCAGGAAAGCAAGTCCTCTGTAACGGCAGGAGTATCTCTATATATGCTAGGCACCCCAGGACCCAGACCATTCTGTATGTGTGCACCTGCTACCCACCGACCACCATCCGCAGGCCACACCCCCTTGCTCTGCTCCCCTCCCCAGGGTGCGGGTGGGGGAAGGGAATGAACCTCCCCCTCTTGTTGTCCTGCTTAGCCTTAGCCTTCCCACCCTCAGGCCTTTCCCGTGGGCACCCCAGGTGCTTGTTTACCTGCTCACACTGCAGTCGTAGCGTCAGCCACAGCGTCACTCTCCCAGGCGCATCCTCCCACGCTACGCCCCTTCTGCATGCCCATGCGGACGTGGACGGCCACAGTGACACACTCCCGCACGCCTGTCCACACTCCCCTCTCATACGGACACGTCCAGGAGCGTGCACACACATGCAGATTCGGCGCTGCCCGCAAGGGCTCCCCTCTGTTATTACACTGCTGCTTTCCTGTGTCGCCTCTGTGCACCCCTCCGTGCCCAACCCGCAGCTGATAAGGACAAGAATGAGCCGCCAGCGTGGCCTCCTGGGGAAAAAGCCCCTCTGCCTGGAAGCAATAATAGCAGCAGCAGCCACCGCTGCTGCCGGCCCTGGCTTCTTTCTGGCACCATCTGTCTCTCCTCATTGGAGTTTCCTTCTGTGACCTACAATGCCAGCACACCTGGGGACCCGAGACCACCCAGAGGAAAGCCTTTCTTTCTGCTTTGTCGAGCTGGCCAAGCCAGGGAAGCTGCGAGTGCCTGGGCCACCTATGTGAGTGCCGGGAATGGAGCTTGGTTTCCAGCATCTTGGAGGCCTTGGTACCCCTCCAGCATCTTGGGGGCCCTGGCACCCCTCAGCTCCACAGAGGCACACCCCAGGAGCACTGTCTTTCAGAGGAGGCTGTGTAGCTGGCGGGCCCATGAGGGGCCTGCGGGATGGGTGCCTGGACCCCAGGCGTCTGCTGCCCTCTGCTGTGCGCCGGGAACAGAAGGCTTCCAGCGGCCAGGCCGGTGGAAGGGGGGGAGTGGCCAGATTTTGAGGACTCTGTGGCCAGATGCCCAGGGGCACCCGGGGGCAACGCTATATGATTCACTTGCTTCAAATAAAAAGTTCCGCCCCACTGCCCACTCTCAGGTGTCGACGAGGTGTTTTGTTGGGAACAGAGCCCGGGTCCTGCTATCTGTCCCGGAAGCGCATGGGGGCCAGCCTCAGCTTCCAGACCCTCAGTGGGCGCTGGGGTCAGGAGTGCATGGTGGTGACATGCAGATGCTGGGCCAGTGTGACCAGCCTCCTCCACCTGGTGCTGACTCACACCCAGTGCTCCTCCCTGGAGATTACAGGCTTGGGACTCACTAAGACTCCAGGCACGGAGAGGACAAGCCAGCAGCCCCCCGCCTCTTCCTGCTTCCCTCCCCGCATCTTCTGCTGGGCTAATGTCTCCCCTAGGTGAGGCACCTTGAGTCCTAGGTAACATCTTGCTCCCTCTTCTCTCTATATTCAGCCAGCCAAGTCCACTCTTTGTCCCCAAGGTTTTTCAGATAGGCATTTTTTGTTTTTGTTTTTTGGGTTGTTTTTTGTTTGTTTGTTGGTACTGAGGATTGAACCCAGGGGCATTCTACCTCTGAGCTACACCCCCCATCTGATTTTTTCTTTTCTTTATTTATTGAGGTACTGGGGATTGAACTCAGAGGCATTCTACTTTCGAGCTATACCCCCAGCCCTATTTTTTATTCTTTATTTTGAAACAGGATCTCACTAAGTTGCGGAGTGCCTCACTAAGTAGCGGAGGCTGGCCTCGAACCGGATCCTCCAGTCTCAGCCTCCCAAATGCTGGGATTACAAGCGTGCGCCACCACTCCCGGCTTCCCAGCCTGATTTTTTAACCCTTCCTTCCCTCCCCTTTCCCTTCCCCTTCCTTCTCCTCCCTCCCTTCCTCACTACTATCTTGGTCCTTTACATGCTTCCTTGCCAACCCACTTCTCACAGCCTACTCATCTATCCCTTTATTATTTTGTTTTTGCAGTACTAGGGATTGAACCCAGGGGCATTTTACCTCCAAGCTACACCCCCAGCCCTATTTTTTACTCTTTATTTTGAAACAGGGTTTCACTAAGTTGCAGAGGGCCTCACTAAATAGCTGAGGCTGGCCACGAACCCGGATCCTCCCATCTCAGCCTCCCAAGTATAGGGATTACAAGTGTGCCCCACCACGCCTGGCTTATTTTATTTTGTGTTCCTGGAGATGAACCCCAGGGAATTCTACCTCTGAGCTACACCCCCAGTCCTATTTTACTTTTTTATTTGGAAACAGGGTCTCGCTAACTTGCTAAGGGCCTCACTAACTTGCTGAGGTTGTCTTCCAATCTGCAATCCTCCTGTCTTGGCCTCCCCAGTACTGGGATTATAGGCATACACCAACATGCTCGGCCCCAGTCTAGGCTTTCTAAAACATCTTTCCACCATGTCCTCCCCTGCTCAGGAACTTGCCTTGGCTCCCTGTTCTTCTGGCTACAAGCCCAGGCCTTTCCGCCTGACATTAAGGTCCTCTGGGACCTGGTCCTGCCTGATGCATCTAGGGCGCTGTGGGCAGTCAGGGTCCCTCCCCATGTCTGAGAATGGAGTTGATCGAGCCCATGACAAAGGCGGGGGGGAAGGGAGGAGCAGATGGGGGCTAGGCCAGAAGTAATGCTGAGGGTCACCAGGGAGACTGGGGACCTTGGGGGCAGCATACAAGGACTGTAGGGCAAAACAAACCCTCTTTTCCTTGTCATCCCCTCTCCACCTGTGGACTTGAGTAAATGGAAGCCTTTTATTGTCGTGTGTGTCTGTGACAGATTAACAGACAGGGTGTAGAAACAGGGAAAATGTCAGCTCCTCAGGCAGGGGTGCCAGGCTGTGACCCTTCTCGGGATCCTCATTTGTTCTCCAGGACTCCTTTCAGCTCTCATATGTCACACACGATTCCCAAGTGCATCACACGTCACCCCCTTCGCCAACCTGTCCTTCAGGGAGCATCTGTGGGCTCAGGGAATGGCCCCTGGGTCTGAGAGCTGGACATGCAGCTGTAGTCAGCGGCGTGTGGCAGGACACCCTCTGGGCTCTGCAGTCTGTATCGCACGTGTGAATCAGGGCTCAGTCTCTTTGCTTGGCGGGAGAAGCAAGCCAACTAATTTTCCTGAGCCTCAAAACTTCTTCTGCAGAGCAGATAAAAACAAAACAAAACAAAACAAAAAACCCTGCTTTTTGGACTCCTGGTCTCGACAGCTTACTAGTTGGGGGAAAAGCAGCTGGTAATGCTCAGCCCTGTTTCCCTGCCTGCTTGTCTCAGTCTTGTCATTTATAAAGTGAGTACAGTCATGATTCCCACCCAGGGTTATCAAGCGTGAGGTTTAAGTGCATTAAATATTTATTAGGTATGCAAGGCCCTTGGGTTCTGGTCTATATTGGTCTGCAGGAATGCATGAACTGCAGAGGTGGCTCAAAGAAGGGTGTTTTATGGGAGAGGAGAAGGGCCATCGATCTTCAGGGAGAACTGTTGTTGGTGGGTAAGAGTTCCTTACCCATCCGCAGTCTCAGAACCCCGGTACCCTAATCCGACCTGCAGCCTCAGGTGCCCAGCCACCTCCCTCTGGCCATGCCTCACAACGGGCAACTCGGCCTCCTCAAAGCTGGACAGACACCCGAGTGCCCAACCTCATCATCCTGGGAATGCCTGTCCTGCTTTTTCAAATGGGAAGCAGGCCCTTCTCCTGCCTGGGAGAGGTTGCCAGGGAAAGTGCCTCCAGTCTCCCAGACACATTGGCATTCTGTTGCTCAGCTGAAAGATAAACATCACTCTGACAGCTGCTCCCTGCAGGGGGGAGCTCCCCCAGGATGGAAGACCTTTCTCTCTCTCTGTCCCTGAATGCCCAGCTTTCTGCTGCATGGCTGCCTGGTCGCCTGCCCTGGGGCTCATCCATGTGTCCAGAGAGCTGCTTAGCAACCCAGCTTAACTGGGTGACTGTGTCAACAGCTCAGGACCAAAGGCCACAAGAGCCAGAGTCCACTCACCGCCAAAACCGAGCAGGGTGACACTCTCAGCGGCTCGCCTCGCACTGCCCCTCCCCAAGGAGCCCTGCTCTCAGCAGCAGACTTCTGACTTCCTGTCCTTTTGAGCTCCCACGCCCAGGCGTTGAGACCCGAAGTCTCCCTGTAACACTGTCCCAGCAAGGTGGACATAGACTGGGCACTGGAGACTTCTTCCCAGCAAATGGGGACAGACAGTGGCTTCCATTGCTGAGGTGGAGCACAGGGTTGCAGAAGGCACCATGGGGAGGACCTGAGTAATGGACATCCCTTCCCTCTTCTATACCCCTTCCCCAGCTAGTACACTGGCCTGTCAGTCACATCCTTCTTCCTTCAACAAGGAAGAGCCAGGACGCTTTTTGCCTAAAGAACCATGTCTGGGGCCGGGTGTGAGGAAATCCCAGTACCTAGGAAGTTGAGACAGAAGGATCAGAGATTTGAGGCCAGCCTCAGCAACTTAGGGAGACTCTCAGCAATTTAATGAGGCTGTTTCAAAGTAAAGTAGGACTGGGGGTATAGCTCAGAAGTAGAATGTCCCTGGGATTCCATCCCAGTAAACACACACACACACACACACGTTAAAAAAATAAGAAATAAAATACGACTGGGGATGTAGCTCAGAGATAAAATACCCTTGGGTTCAGTCCCTAGTCACACACACACACACACACACACACACACAGAATCATGTCCATGCTTGGAGATGGACGGTGGCTGGGCCCTTCCCGATGGGATCCTCAGCTCTTGTTGTTTCCGGCTCCTCCAACACAGAATGGGGCTGGGGGGTGGGGTGGGGGGGCAGCAGTACAGGCAAGGGAGACATGGGGCCTAGGGAGAGTTTCTCCTGTGGGCTGGTTTCACTGCTGGCTCCCACACTCAGCAATACCAATAAAATTGATGATAATAATTAAGACCATATAATCACCATGTGTTTATTTATCACAAGAAGCCTCCTTTCCCTGGCTCCCATCATTACCTATTCCCTCCTTTCCACAGGCGGTGGGCGTTAACGATGGCTCTAATAAAAAGCAGTAACTGCCCATGTTTCCTCCCCCATGGCCTCCGGGCAGCTTAGTTCTCACCCTCCCCTCAGCGCGGCACAGGGGGACACTGTTCTCCCCATTTTCAGAAGGAGCAACTGAGGCAGGAAGCAGATGTCACAGAGAATGAAACCCTAAACTGGAAGCTGCAGAAGCAGTAAAGTCGGCCTTCTTTTTAGCTGTTTCCTCCCTCCCAGAAGAATTTCTCCAGTTCCCTGTTTCCCCTCCCCCTCCCCCAGGACCACTTACAGCTGGCCGCTGCAGATCCCTCAGAAGGTTGACCATGCATGCCATACCTTCAGCCACTGGCCAATAATAAATACCACTGGGTGACCATGGGAAAATTACTTTGCTGGGCATCTTTCTTTCTTCCTTCTTCCTTCTCCTTTTTTTTTGTTTGCAGTACTGGGGGATTGAACCCAGGGGCATTCTACCTCCAAGCTATACTCCCAGCCCTATTTTTATTCTTTATCTTGAAACAGGATCTTACTAAGTTTCAGAGGGCCTCACTAAATGGCTGAGGCTGGCCATGAATCAGCAATCCTCTGGTCTCAGCCTCCCAAGTACTGGGATTACAAACATGCACCAGCTTGCCCGGTATGAGCATATTTCTTTAATTAATTTATTATTAATTTATTTTTTTATTTTATTTATTTATTTATTTTTAATTTATTTATTTTGCGGTACTGGGGATGGAACTCAGGAGCATTCTACCTCCGAGCTACACCCCTAGTCCTATTTTTTATTCTTTATTTTGAAACAGGGTCTCACCAAGTTGCAGAGAGCCTCACTAGGTAGCTGAGGCTGGCCGCGAACCCGGATCCTCTGATCTCAACCTCCCAAGTACTGGGATTATAAACTCCCAAGTACTGGGATTATAAACGTGCACCACCACCACGCCCGGCTTTGAGCATATTTCTTAAATGGAAAAAAATCTTTGCAAAAATCAGTACTCTATGCATTAAAAGGCAGCATAAACACATGCCTGGAATTCCAGTACTTGGGCGGCTGAGACAGGAGGATCACAGGTTCACAACCAACTTCAGCTACCCACTGTTGGGTAGATGACGACATGGTCAGGTTCCCTGTCTCCTCCCTCCTCCCTTTTTTTTCCTCTTCGTCAACTGGGCATATCTAAGGTGATTACCGACTTCCCTGACCCAGTGGTGTAAGACCGGAACGTGCTCAGCTCCGCCAAGCTTGCTTCCGGGTTGCAACTGAGCCTGCAAGTTGGACCCATCCATTTCATGCCCCATCCCATTTTGCAGAGGGGGAAAAACGAGGATCTGGGAGAAACCAGCGAAGAGCCGCAATAACTCTCGAGTCCAGATTTCCTTCGTCCCTCGCCCCCTTTCTGTCGCCGATTCCTACCTGCCCACCTTTCCGAGGGGGAAGGCTACCCATCGTCCAGTCCTGGCCTCCAGCGAGGCGCCCTTTAAGGGGGACGGCCTCCGGCCCTGACCTCGCCCCGCCCCCTCGGGACCGCACTGCGCCTGCGCCGCGCGCGGGAGGCCTGGGGTTGGGCAGGACCGAGCTCCGTGCAACTTTCAAGTGAGTTGCAAACTCCGCCCCGGAGGCTGGTGCTGGTGGCGGGGCTCGCTGGGAGTGCGGAGGCCCGCGAAAGCCACCACCGGCCACCCCAGCCAGGGACCAGCAGCCGTGCTGGGCAAGCGCCGGGTTCTCCGTGGCAGGAGGAGTGGATCGGAGTCGCAACTGCCGAGCCGCGCGGCCAGGCGGAGGAGAGCGCCCGCCGCTGCCCGTTGCCTGGCCGGCTGCCTCCCTGCGCGGCCGCCTCCCCCGGTCCTCTGGTCTCCCGGTTCTCAGGGCTGCCGGCACTGCGGGGTCGGGGTGTCTGGGCTTTGGCCGGGGACAGCCGGACCGCCCCCTCGGGTTCCGGCACCGCCGCTGAGTCCGGGTCCCAGACCCCGGTGAGCGCCCTTCTGGGCGTCTTCTTAGGGCTCCCCCCTCATCCCCAAGGCTGTCAGGATGGTGTCCTGGATGATCTGTCGCCTGGTGGTGTGAGTATGGTCACTCTCAGACCCCCTACTGCCTCCTGGGTGCCAACTTGTTCTGGGGTGGAAGCTGGGAAAAGGAGACTTTCTGAGCCTCGCCTCCACCTCCTCCACCACCGCAAGGGTTAACGGGCCTGCACCGGGACGCGGGCGCCGCGTGCTTGCCCCTCCCCTCCCCTCCCCAGCCGCCTTGGCTGATGGCGACCCTCCCCACATGCTAGCACAGACTCTGCACACAGGTGCGTGGGGCGGAGGGCAGCGCACAGCCCGGCAAACACAAGGTGATAGGCACATTGTGGGTGGAGAATCCCAGGGCCTGCTTGCCATCTGAGCGGTCACGTGACTCACCACCCGGACCTCAGCCTCCTCCCTCAGTCCTACCCCTCACCTCTGAGTACTCCAGCACCTGGATCAAATATCCCTGTCTGCAACCTGGCCGTGTCAGGTCTGGTGGCCCCAGGCTGATTGCATGCCATGGGAGGGGACAGCCTGGTGCTCTCTCCCACCCTGTTGAATGGCTGTGTGCTGGCTCCATCTTGTATCCATGGTGCCACAGGTGCAGGCCTGGGCAGGCTTGGGATGTTTGTAAACAGCAGGGTGGGGAGGTGGCCTCCGGGGCACTGACTCAGGCACCGCGGGTTGTGCAAGCCAAGCGGGAAATACAGGGCCGGCACTGCCACTTCATGCCCCGGTAGGGGGAGGCGGCCGCCTGGTTGGTGCAGGTGGAGAATGGTGCCCCTCACGCTCCCCATGGCTGCCCTTCCAGGCTGGTGTTTGGGATGCTGTATCCAGCTTATGCTTCCTACAAGGCTGTGAAGACCAAGAACATTCGTGAATATGTGAGCTTGGAGGGGTGGGCAGGAGGGTTGGCAAAGTGGGGCTGCCACTGTGTGCCTGTCGGGGATCCCGTGGCTGAAGCCCAGTGGGGTGGGCACAGGAATGAGCAGCCGTCTTCAGAGCCTCCTGTCTAGCCAGGCATGGGGGAATGCAGCAATGCAGCGGGGCAGGCTCTTTGGAATCTGGGCTGGGCCAGCCGGGTGCGGGCGTTGGCACTGTAGGCAGGCCCTGAAGCTGACCTCTGTACTCTCTGCCCCTCAGGTCCGGTGGATGATGTATTGGATCGTCTTTGCCATCTTCATGGCAGCAGAGACCTTCACAGACATCTTTATCTCCTGGTCTGTCCCACTGGGGCTGGTGGGCTGTGGGACCTGGGCAGCCTCCACCTGGTTCCTTGCCTTACCTTGCCCTCTGGTGCTCCTACAGGTTCCCTTTCTACTACGAGATCAAGATGGCCTTTGTGCTGTGGCTGCTCTCGCCTTATACCAAGGGGGCCAGCCTGCTTTACCGAAAGTTTGTCCACCCGTCCTTGTCTCGCCATGAGAAGGTATCCCAGGGGGGAGGCGGAGAGGGAGACCTAGAGGTGGGTGTGAGGGAGAGAGCCCCGGGTTCCAATCCCAGTGCTGCTGCTGTTTAGTTGTTGGTCCCTGCAGGGAACCAGGCAGACAAAGGGGCACGCGCATGACCTTTAGCTGTGTGAAATGCCAGCTGGGGGTGGTGGAGTGGAAATGCGGCCACTCACTGAGGTGTGGGCCGGGTGAGTGGGTGGGGAGCCCTGCTCTTGGTATGTGTTCTGGGAATCTCTCGGTGGCTGCTGGGAGCTGTGACAACCACTGGTAGCTCAGGGTCTGCAGAGGGGAAGGTTCTCCAGCTGCCATACCGAGCTCTCCTCCCCTGGTCCGCAGGAGATCGACACGTACATCGTGCAGGCCAAGGAGCGCAGCTATGAGACGGTGCTCAGCTTTGGGAAGCGGGGCCTCAACATCGCAGCCTCGGCTGCCGTGCAGGCTGCCACCAAGGTGCTCTGGCCCCAGCTCTCCAGCAGCCCCCGCCCACCCCCATGCCTTTGGGGGGTGCCAGCCCCGTGCCAGGGAGACAAGAGATGGGGGTTAGGATCAGGGTGCTGGGGGGGGGGGCGCAGGTGAGAAGCTGCAGGGGGGTGCAGCAGAAGCGTGAAGCTGGAAGCAGGGTCCTCCCTGGCTGACAAAGAGCATGAGCGGCCGTTCCTGTCCCTGTCACAAAGGCCTGGGACTAGAAGGTTGCTGAGTTGCTCCTAGTTGTGGGTCCCCTGCCCCAGTGGGTTTCCCTGGGCAGCGTCTCTGCCGAGCCCGTTCTCCCAGGTGATGCCGCACCTTCTTTCCTCACAGAGCCAGGGTGCGCTGGCTGGCAGGCTGCGGAGCTTCTCCATGCAGGACCTGCGCTCCATCCCGGACACCTCTGCCTCCACCTACCAGGACCCCCTCTACCTGGAAGACCAGGTGCTCCGCCGGAGGCCCCCCATCGGTGAGTGAGCCATCCTGAGAGAGATGGCCTTCCCCAGGACTAGAGAGAGGCTTGGCTTGGTCCTGGGCCCCGAGACTACGGAAGATGGGCAGCTTTGTCTCACCCGGCCTCTCTACAGGGTACCGGGCAGGGGGCCTGCAGGACAGTGACACAGAGGATGGGTGCTGGTCAGATACGGAGGCAGCCCCCCAGCCCCCCGCCCGGCCCCGGGAGAAGCCTCTGAACCGAAGCCAGAGCCTACGCGTGGTCAAGAGGAAGCCACTGTCAAGGGAGGTGAGTGGCAAGGGTGACACCAGGGAGGCGGGCTGTGTGTGCGCTGAGTCCACGCCTCTCACAGCCAGCCTGTTCTCTCCCGCAGGGCACCTCGCGTTCCCTGAAGGTTCGGACGCGGAAAAAGACTGTTCCCTCAGACATGGACAGCTAGGGTCTGCAGAGTCGGGCCCTGCAGGGCACCTCTGGCTGCACATCTGGCCTGCCTGCACCAGCTGCCTGGCCCTGGTTCTGCCCCTCCTGGCTCCTGCATTTGCTCGAGGGCCAGGGGCAGGTGCTCAGGGGCCCTACGATGGGGTGCACCCACAATTTACCAAAGCAGACTGGGCCCAGGTGTCTATTTATTGCCTTCCTCGGTGCTCTACCTCCCCAGGTATGGGACCAGAGCCCCACCCCCACCCCTGAACTCCTACAGATAAAACCAAAAGTCCACTTAACTGTGCTCATTCCTTCCTGTCCTTCAAAGTACTTGACAGCCTTTTCCAAGGCCCAGTGTGTGTGTCCCGGTTGTATGTTTCGTGTGGGTGAATGAGGTCAGGCTTGTGAACATTTTGATAAATAAATATATAAAGATGTACTGCTGCTTCTGATGATTTATCTCCCCGCTCCTCACACCGCACACTGAATTATACAGCCCACTGCAGACCAGGCACGGCCTAGGCTAGGGCTAAAGGGCAGACAGGTGACCAGAGGGAAGAGACAGCTTGTCACTGGCACACAGCTGTGAAGCAGCAGGCGCTGTCGTGGATGAGCTCTTGAGGGGCTCTTAGGACACAGATGGGAGAGTGGGGGCCGGCCCTGAAGAGGGGTCAGTCTGAAAAGATGGCAAGAGGATTCAGGGACTGCGCTTTGCCAGAGAGGTGCAATTGTAGATGAGCCAGTGGGGCTAAAGCGTGGAGGGGCTCAGGCAGCACATGGGGAATGTGAGAGTTGTGTACACAGTAGGCCTGGGGAGGGGCTACAGGTACAGAAGCACCTCACCCCCCACCCCAGCGGACTGCCTGGAGCTTGCTGGGATGGCTTCCCAGTACATCCCCCTGCACAGTTTTGTAAACATAGGTACTACCCGGCAGCTTGCACTCTGAGGAATGGCCACGAGAGGGCAGCAGCTGCTGAGATCTGGGCTGCCCCCAGCTTCCAGGTCAAAGAAGGCGGGGCTGGGAGACTGGCCAGAGCCTCGCCCAGCCGGGGCCTCCGATGGCCCTCCCTGCTGCTTGTGGTCACTGGTCAGTGGCCTGCCCCCTCTGCGGAGCTTCGTCTGCTCTCTTGAGACCCAGGCTCTGTGCCTGTGCCGGCTTCACTCCATCCCCACCTCTGGTCCCTGGGGCAGCCCTCTCCTGCTCTGGATGCTGGTCTCAGCCCTGGTCTCACCAGGGCTGCGCTTCCCTCCCGCTTTTGAGTAAGCAAAGAGGTGGGTGAGAGTGCTGGATGAGAGCGAGGGAAGAGGGCTGATAACTTGGAGTGGCCTGAGAGAGCCGGGATTAACTCTTCATGTGGGGATTATCTGGGTTTTATTTGGGAGAAGGCACTTAATCTGCTGGGGTGATTTAGTTCCCCGTGTATTGGTGCTCCGTGGCTTCCTCTATGGTGTTACCTGGCATCATGGTGTTCTTACCTCCTCATTCATTCAAAAAAATCTGTATTAAGCACCTGCCAGGTGCTACTAGGACATGCTACTAGGTACTGTCCGGGTGCAAAGGCTAGTGGCTGCTGGTGCTTGGGACATGGCTGTCATATCGTAGACGCTGCTCTGAGTCCCCTGAAATGTATTAATTCTCGCAGCAATCTCAGGAGGTAGATACTATTATTATAATTCTCACTGCACAAACAGGAAAGAAGGCACAGAGAGAACAAGTGATTTGCCCAAGGTCACACAGCTAGAAGTGGCAGAATCGGGCCTTGGAGCTTAATCACTATGCGGTACTCAAGTCAATGAGCTGCTCCTTGCCTGGGAGGCAAGGAGAAGGAGATGTGACAAGTACGGAACGTTTGTTTCATGCCTGACCTTGTGCCGGGCATTTTGCAGAGATGATTCTTTGAATCCTCCTGGGCAGTCTGTCGAGTAGAGGCTGGACCCATTTTACAGAGGAAAAGCTGGGGCTCGGCGGGCTGCAGCAGCTGACCCACAGTGGTGCTGCCAGCGAGCAGTGGGGGGAGGGGAGGCCCTGGAGGTGCCCTGCTAAATGCAGTGGCAGGCAGGCTCCACAGACCCCCACTGAAGAAGTGAAATGGAAGAATGCATGGCAAAGGGGCAAAAGGAACCCAAAAGAAGTGGGAGCTGGGGTGAGGCTGGGGTTGTGGGAGGGGAGGGGCCTTCGTTGGGAGGGCTGGAGCCCCTGGGCAGAGTTGGTGCCACCTCGCACTCCCCACCATCCCTGCATGCTGCTCCCTGGCATGCTTCCTCCCGCCCCCAGCCCACTCTCTGTCTTCTTCCTCTTTGCACTGTGAACCCACTGGGACACCTCCTCTGGGAAGCCCTCCCCAGGTGCCCTCCGCTCCCACAGCCCCGCCTCGTGTTGCCCATTTCTCTTCTGGCAGGGACTCTTGTCCCCTCCAGCACATCCTATTTTTTCTCCTCTGCATTGTGACTTTATAAAGAACAGACATCTTACTATTGTACCAGCCCAGAACAAGTGGTTTAACCGAAGCAAAATAATTTTTTTGCCAGTGTGTGATTCAGGAGTGAAGTCCTGCTTATTGTCTGATTTCTGAGTCGTAGCATCACCTCCTCCATGAAGCCCCCCCCCCAACTTCTGCAGGATGGAATTAGAAGTATCTTGTAATCATTTGTTAATATTGTCTCCAGCACAGGGCCAGACACCTAAGAGGCCTGAAGGAATGTCTGCTGCTGGAGCAAATGGCCAGAAGCTCCTTCATGGGGGGGGGGGGGGCTGGGCTCTGGTCTTTGCCCTGCATCACCTCCAGCTCACCAAGGAGCCTTGGGAGCATGTGTCTCCATAACACGGGCCGATGAATGGCTGACTGCAGTTGTATGGGTTCCAAGACATCCTGGGGCCAGAGGGGAAGGAGCGAGGAGAAGTCCAAGTTCTAGGGCATTTCTGGCCAAGCATACACGTGATCCTGAGGCTTGTGGCACTGGGTGTTGGCTGGGCTTCCCATAGAGCCCAGATGCCCTCTGAGAACCACCCGGACACTTCCTCTGCCCATCACTTGCGCCCTCCGGAGGGGTCCCTGGCCCACCTTACAGCCTGGGCTCCAGAGGAAGGTCAGCTGTGCTCCAGCCTGCCCACAGCCCCAACCTCTTTTACTTGCCACCAGTGTGCCCTAGCCTCCCCGGGCAGGATCGGGGCTGGGAAGGGACCTGAAGCCACCAGGGCCAGTCCCTTAGGACCATGCACCCCCCTCCCCTGGGTCCTCCCCCACCCCACCTGGCCTGCTTCCAGGGGCTCCTCCGTTTCCTCCCAGTTCCTAGTGCAGGTGGTCCTTCCTTCCAGCCCTGCCCTCCCTGCTCCCTCCGCCCCACCTCCTGCCACCCCTCGGCCCTTCCAGGGGGCTCCTCTACTTCCCTGCTCCAGTTCATTCCTGTCCCTCTGACCTGTGGTGCTTCAGTGTCCTGGTCCCCTTCCCCACCCTCTGGTGTCCGCGCTGCCACACACCCTGGCCCACTCCCCATATTTCTAGCTGCCACTCTTAGCAGCATGCTGAGCCTCTCCATCCAACACAGCTCTGGTGCAGGCCAAGTTGGGGAGTCTGGGTGGGCACTGTCCTTTGCTTGAGGGGACAGGGGGGTAAGTTCTCCGGCTTTGACCCCTATCCCCCACCCAGTGTCAGGGCCAGGGGGCCCAAGAGCTGGGGAGGGGGCAGAAGGAGGATGCCTGTACTGGGGGTCCTGGGGCCCAGCCATGGTGCTGCTGGGCGAGAAGGTCCTGAACCTGGGGGCAGAATGCAGGTTAGATGGCAGGGAGGGCAGGGGAGGGGAGGCTGGGGGGGAAGAAGGAGGGCTCCAGAAGAGGAATTAGGTCAAGGATGTGGGTGGGTAGGTGGGCGAGAGGGGAGGTGGCATCTGCAGAGAGCTTCCTCCTGGCTCCTTGAGCTCTTCCACACTTCCCTTCCCCTTCCCCTCCCCCCAGGTCCTGGGAGAATTCTCCCGGTATTCCCCCTCCCCCCTGCCCCCGCCCCAGGCAGTGTCACCAGGGTGGGGGTGGGGTGGGGGGGAGGCCAGCCTCAGCTGTCTGAAGGATGGAGGGGCTGGGGAAGCAGGGCTAGGTGCCCAGACGGCCGCGTGTGTGGGAGGGGACGTCCTCAGATGCCCTCCACCCGGCAGTCCCCGCTCTGACGTGGGTGCCCCCCCTCTCCCCGCCCGGATTAGTGGCAGCTTGGCCTGACTCTCCGGGGCTCCTTCCCCCGCCCTGCCTGCTGCCCACCCCGGCAGGGGGCTGCTCCGCCCGAGGGGCACTGTGCTTGCCCAGGTAAGGGGCTCTGGGGCGGCTGGAGGGCAGCTGGCTGGAGTACCACCGTGCCTGTCAGCACAGTGTGTGGCAGTGTGTGTGTGGCAGTGCGCAAGGGGTCGGAGCGGGCCGGGGCCGGGGCCCACGCGTGTTTGGGGGTGCCGGCCAGCTTGCCATGGTCCGTGGGTCTGGCTTTGTGTCCACGTACTGGGTGGCTTTCCTTCTGCGTTTGTATCTTTTGTGTGTCTCCGCAGCTCCGCTCCATCCTCAGGCACAGCACAGCTAGCTACAAGGACTCCGGCCTGTGGCCTGGGCTCTGAGACAGGATGGGAACTGGGTGGGTGTGGAAAAGGGGTCCTTCTCCCTGGTGCCGCTGCCACCAGCCCCTGGGCATTCCAAGAGCCTGTCCCAAGAGCCCTGATCCAGTCCCAGGACTATGACCTGATGGGGCAGACATGACAACTGGAGGCAGGGTGTGTGTGTGTGTGGGGGGGTATCTGTTCCTAGCCCCCCAAACAGTCCCATCTCCCCTGGGAATGACAGCCACAGGCCCTGGGGGCTCTGAACACCCAGGCTCCCACGAGGGCCTCTTCCAGGCCCCAAGCCACAGACTCTCCTCTGGACTCTCCCACAAGCCAGGCTGCTGAGGAGGCAGGCCAGAGACAGACAGGGGACCACAGGCCTGCCCGGCCCCGCATTGCACCCGAAGTCAGGCCGGCTCTGGTCCTTAAGACTCTAGTGCCTGTTAGACCCTCCACACTCATCTCCCCTGGACGAGCCACCCCCAGGGGAGCCGGGGAAGGAAGGGAGTGTGAACAGCACTCAGCCATGTAAACAACCCCTACCAGCCTGCCCGTCATGGCCAGCCTCAGGCGGGGGCAAGGGAAGGGGCTGCGGGAAATCTGTGCCAACATAGCCCAAGCCCTGTCTGGGGTGGGGCCAGACCCCTTGGGCCCCCTCCCCCGGCGACCCTGGCTCTTCTCGGCTACTGGTAAAAGGTTCCCTGCTTTGGCTCCAGTCCCTTGGGAGGAGGGCTCTGAGCTCCCCAGGGCTGCCTTCTCCCAGGCCTGGTGTGTGACTTTAGAGGCCCGAACTCAGCCCTTCCAGGCGACACGGGGGAGTGGGGGTGGCACTTCTGTTTCAGGCTGGGCACGAGGATGGCTTTGGCTTCCGCAGGTAGGCAGGGGAGTCTAGGGGCAGGAGGTGGGTGCCTGCGGGGAAGGGAAGCGCCCGTTGGGCGTGTGGGTTTCTGTGTGTGTCTGAATCTGTCTGTGTGTGTTTGAATCTGTCTGTTTGTGTCTGTGCTCTGGAACCACCCCCGCAGCAGAGCCAGGATGCTTCCTCGGGTGGAGGGTGCCCTGTTTGCCCATTTCCTCCCCTACTCGATGCTCCCTCCCAGGAGCCACTCCCATGGGCTCCTCTCCAGTGCCGGGCCTGGGAGCACTGGGAACCCTGGGGATGGGCCCGACCCTGGGAACCAGGGGACCCGAGCCCATGATGGAGCGGCCTCTGGTCTCATTACTGCTCCGACCTGTGGTGAAACCAAGGCCCTCCCAGACTCCTAAGCGAAGCTCGCTTTGTACCTCTGGGCTCTGGGAAGGGGCTTGGGTGGGAGAAGGCAGAGAGCAGCTTGGCTGGGTGAGGATGCGGCAGAGCAGACACCAGCCAGAGGGGTGTGCCCATGTGGCAGAGCTGGGGAGGACCAGGAGAGAGTGGTCCAGCAGGCAGAAGCCCGGCTGGCGGGTGGGAGCGCCCATCACTGACCCGTGAGAACCCGACTGCCCCCGCCAGCTCTGCACTGCCCCCTCCCAGCCGCCCCGCCCGAGCACCCCGGGGGGCACCACGCCCCACGGTGGCCTGGTCCGGCCCCTCCCGCCCTTTGCTCCAGTTCCCGGGCTTGGCACCTATAGTGGGGGTGCTGCCCGCCTGCCAGGCTCCGGGGCCGGGCCCACGGGAGGGTGGGGCGGCTGGGAAGCTGGCACGCTGCCCCGGGGGAGCCTCTCTCGGCAGGCGCCCGGGTGCCGCGGGGGGAGGGGGGAACAAAGGGCTCATTCTCCCCGTGCGCAGCCGGTGGCATCGCCGGGGCGTTGGCGGAAGCCCCCGGGGCTCAGGAGGGGGCAGGCCCAGGCGGGGCCGCCGAATCACCGGCTCCTGTTTCCCGCAGGGTGCTGGAGGAGGAAACCGGCGGGGCAGCTTCCCCACTCTCAGTTGCGCGTCTGGCGATGGCGATCAGAGGTCCTGCTGCGCTCTCCGCTGCGTCCTCCCTCCATTAGCCGCGCTGCGCGGTGCTGCGCCCTAGCTGGTGCCTCTCTCCTGGGTCACGGGATCGGCCCCGCTTCCAGGCACGACCCCCTCCCCCGGCCCCTCGGCCTTTCCCCCCACTCGGCCATCTCCGACCCGGGGCGCGCGTTCCCCCCGGCCCGGCTCCCTCTCTCCCTCCGGGGGCACCCGCTCCCTAGCCCCGGTCCGGCCCTCCCCAAGGCGCAGCACGGAGTCTCGGCGTCCCATGGCGCAACCCACGGCCTCGGCCCAGAAGCTGGTGCGGCCGATCCGCGCCGTGTGCCGCATCCTGCAGATCCCGGAGTCCGACCCCTCCAACCTGCGGCCCTAGAGCGCCCCCGCCGCCCGGGGGGAAAGAGAGCGCGAGCGCGCTGATAGACCGCCGGAGAACGCGTCCTCGCCCGCCGGCCGGGAGGCCCCGGAGCCGGAGCCGGCCCATGGGGAGCAAGTGCCCGGCGCCGGCCAGTTCGACAGCCGCCGCCCGTGCCGCGCCCGGCCCGTGAAGCCCAGGTAAGCGCCGAGAGGGGGCGCCAGGAGGTGCCTCCTGGGAACACTCCTAGCGGGGGGTTTCTGAGCCGAGCCTGCTGCGCTCCGCTCCGCTCGCAGAGAGGGAATTCCCCGGGCCCCTCTGGGCTGGACCACGCATCCCCACATCGGAAAGTTAGGATGTCCCCGACTAGGGGCTGGACCGCGGGGAGCGGCGGCTCCAGATAACCCGGGCGCCCTCTGCCACCGGTCCGCACCTTGCTCCTGGGGCCGCCCGAGGAGATGATGCCAAAAGTGCTGCCGGTCTAGTGCCACCTGTCATCCTGGTCCCTCGCGCGCACGCGTTCAATTTTCCCTCCCTTGCTTCTCTCTGGGGCCCTGCCCGCTTTCTCCGCCTCCTCCCTCCCCCCGGCCAGGCTTCAGTTACACGCAGCACCCTGGCACTGCGGCTGGGCTAGGGCAGCTTGACCCATCCCAGCCGAAGCCTCTTAATCCCCTCTCTAGTGCTGGCTCTCTCCTGGCCCTGAGGGCCTCCGAGATCCTACCCCCCACGCGCACCCCCAGCAGTTGTCCTGGGGCCGTGCTGGAGAAGAAACCAAGCATCTAGAGGGTCAGCTGCCCAGCTGCAAGGAGAGACACCAGCCAGCAGCCCTAGCTCGGTGCCCTTCCCAGTGACTCCAGCTTGCCTGGCTTACATGTCTAGTCCTGCCAGACTAGCTGGTGTGGGGGGGTGTTGGCAAGCAGCACCCCGAAAACCACAGGCAGCAGTTTACGGAACAGTCTTCTGAGACCCAAGCCCCATTTTGCACGAGGTTCACACAGAAGCTCAGAAAGAGGGACATGACTTGCCCAAGGTCACACAGCAGGTGGTGACTGTCAGGGCCAGGACCCAGCCCCCCTACCCTCCTGCCTCCCGGGAGCTAAGCTTTAGGGTTCTTGCTCCCTGTCCTTCTCTATGGCTCCTGACCAGGTTCCTGGCTCCATAAGGCCAGAATGTGTCACCCTAGAGATGGCAGCCTCTGCTGAATTTGACCTTTCAAATTCGGGGGGTGGAGAGGCGGAATTGGGGTGAAGAGGTGAGCTCCCTGTGTTGGAGCATCACATCCAGGCAGGATCCTCTGGACGAATGTGGTCTAGTCTGCACCACCGTGCCTCGCTGGGGCTGGCACTTGCCTTACTGGTTTGAGCCACTTTGGTGCTGCCGGGGCGGTGCCCACTCTGTGCCTGCGGTAAGGTGCTTGGGGCATGTGCCCAAGGAATTCATGCTTTGGTGATTATGCTCCAGGGACTCCCCTGGGAGAGCCCCATGAGGGCAGGAGAGTGATGGAGAGCACGCCCAGCTTCCTGAAGGACACCCCAGCCTGGGAGAAGACGGCCCCTGAGAACGGCATCGTGGGACAGGAGCCGGGTACCCCTCCGCGGGATGGCCTGCGGCGTGGGGCACTGTGCCTGGGAGAGCCCGGTCCCTTCTGGAGGGGCGTCCTAAGCACCCCAGACGCCTGGTTTCCCCCTGGCTTCTCCCACGGCCCCAAGGACGCACTCCCGTTGGTGGAGGGTGAGGGCCCACGGAACGGGGAGAGGAAGGCCGGCTGGCTGGGCAGCAAGGAAGGACTGCGCTGGAAAGAGGCAATGCTGGCCCACCCGCTAGCCTTCTGCGGGCCAGCATGCCCACCTCGCTACGGCCCCCTGAATCCTGAGCACAGTGCTGGCCATCTCAAGAGTGACCCCGTGGCCTGCCGGCCCTTCCACTGCCCTTTCTTGCTGGAGACCAAGATCCTGGAGCGAGCTCCCTTCTGGGTGCCCAGCTACTTGCCACCCTACCTAGTGTCCAGCCTGCCCCCAGAGCGTCCATGTGACTGGCCCCTGGCCCCGCACCCCTGGGTGTACGCGGGGGGCCAGCCCAAAGTGCCGTCTGCCTTCAGCTTAGGCAGCAAGGTGAGTGCCGGAGCAGAGAGGGTACCCGGCACTTGGGCCACCCCGAGTAGTTCATTGGTTCCCAAGGAGCCCCGCCAGGGCAGTGCCAAACTGTCTTTCCATGCTGATGAAAAGATAAGGCATAAGGCAGCTCCCAGGTAGAGGGGCCACAGCTCAGAGCTGCCCCGACCCTGAAGTCAGCCAAGCAGCCAGCCCCCGAGCAGCTGCTTCGCCAGCTTTTGCAGCCATTGACTTCCCTCGTGCATCCAGGCCAAGGCCTTGGAATATGTGGTCCTGTCCTGAAGTGGAGGACAGAGGGGCCGGGCAGGCAAGGCCTCTCTATCTAGGAGTGGGATGTGCAGGTGACTTATGTCTAGGCTCCTCCCTCGCATACCCAGAAGAAGATTTTAAAAGGTTTAAAAACCAGTATGATGGGCCAGGTGTGATGGCACTCGATTGTAATCCCAGTCCTTGGGAGGCTGAGACTGGAGGATCTCGAGGCTTCAAGAATGGCCTCAGCAACTCAGAGAGATCCTGTTTCAAAACAAACAAACAAACAAAAACAGGAATGTAGCCCAGAGGTACAATGTCCCTGGGTTCAATCCCCAGTATGACAAAAAATTAAAAATAGCTGGGCATGGTGACACATGCTCGTAATCCCAGCACTTGGGAGGCTGAGACCGGAGGATCAGGGTTCGCAGCCAGCCTCAGCTACCTAGTGAGGCACTCCGCAACTTAGTGAGACCTGGTTTCAAAATAAAGAATTAAAAATAGGGCTGGGGCTGTAGCTCGGAGGTAGAATGCCCCTGAGTTCAATCCCCAGTACTGCAAAAAAAAAAAAAAAAAAAAAAAGAATGGCCTCAGCAACCCAGCAAGATCTTGTTTCAAAACAAAAAGTAAGAATAAAAAAGAGAGCTGGGATGTAACCCAGAGGTACAGTGCCCCTGAGTTCAATCCCCAGTATCACAAAAAAATAAAGAAATAAAAATATACAGTATGAGTCAGGTCACCCAATAGTCCACAGAGGTCCCCAGTACGCTATGGCTGTGCCTAGCATGAACTCTTCAGCTGCTGGAGGGTGGGAAGGTCTGAGAAATCCTGGGAGAGACCTGGGGATCCCAGCGGAGTCAGGAGCCACCTAGGGGACCAGGGGAGTGCCACTTATCACCCAACCTGTAGTTTCAGGGCAGCAGTCGTTTCTTTACAACAATGGCAGGGCCTGTCCTTCTAAGAGCTGGGAACCAAAGCCCTCACTAGCTTCCTCCTTTCTCCCTCTTAGGGCCTTTTCCACAAGGATCCCAGCACTCTCCAGCTGGCAAAGGAGCCCTCGGCTGTGTTGGAAGCTGGGTTGCTGGGCTCAGCCCCCCGTGGGCATCTCCAGAGAGCCCGAGAGGCAGAAGGCCCTTCACTCCACCAGCGGAATGGGGAGACCGGAGCCGGCAGGCAGCAGAACCTTTGCCCGCTCTTCCTGGGACACCCAGAGGCTGTTCCCCGGACGCCCTGGCCCACTTGTCCCCCAGGCCTGGTTCACACTCTTGGCAATGTCTGGGCTGTGCCAGGCAGTGGCAGCCTTGGGTACCAGCTGGGGCCACCGGCTACACCACGGTGTCCCTCCCCTGGGCCTCCCACCACCCAGGGGGGCTGTTGCTCATCCCACCCACCTGCTAAAGAGGGGGATCTTGGCCCTTGTGGGCAGTGCCAGGAGGGCCTAGAGGGGGGTACCAGTGGGCCCGGTGAAGCCAGCGAGGAAGCGAACAAGGCTGCTGCTCCCAGGGCCTGTCCCCCGAGCCACCACACCAAGCTGAAGAAGACGTGGCTGACTCGGCACTCGGAGCAGTTCGGGTGCCCAGGCGGCTGCCCTGGAGATGAGGCAAGCTCGGCTGCCCGGCCCCGGGCCCTCAAGAGGGCAGGCAGCCCTGAGGTCCAGGGAGCAGTGGGTGGCCCGGCCCCCAAGCGCACACCCAACCCTTTCCCAAGCACCACCGCGGGGCAGAGGGCTGGGGATTGGCAGGAGGAGCTAGACACATCGATGGAGAGCAAGATGGAGGCGGAACAGCACCAAGAGCAGACAGGTGAGGGGCAGCGGGGGACCGCCTGGGCCTTGCCGGAGAGCAGCGGGGCTGGGGCTTTGGGGGTGGTAATCCGTAGGTGGATTATGCCCAGCTGTCAGGTTTCTTGCCTGCTTCTCTGGGGTCCCTCAGCATCTGGGATCAGAGCCTCCCAGCCAGTGGCTTCACCTCCTCCCACACCTGGGACAAGTTGTGGTGTGTTGGTGGCAGTACAATGACGTGATTCAGAGCGTGAGCCCTGGAGTTAGACTGGCTTTGTTGATCGCTACCTGTGTGACTTCGCCTCTCTGGGCCTCAGTTTCTCCACCTCTAAAATGGGGATACAGATGAAGATGGCGGCAAGGATTACATACTATAATAATTCACATCGAGGGCACTGAAGAACTCGTGGCTCTAAGGAAATGCTCAATAAATGTTCACTGCTAGGATTATTTGTGCCACAAATCCCGGTTTGGGCATTACTTCTCCTGAAGGACCCTTGTCCTGCCTCTCTTGGCCAGCTGGATCACGGACGCTTAGTTTGGACTGCCTGCTGTTAGGGCCTTGGGAACATCTCGGATTTCTGTGCCACACTGTGTTCCTCACGGAGGGTTCTGGCATTGCTGGCTCCAGCCTTGTGTCTTGGGGATCGCCTCCTTTCTCAGCCTCCTGGACTGTGGGCCTGGATCAGGACTCTCTCCGCGGCCCTGCCCAAATACCTCTGCACCTGGCACAGCTCTGTCTGCGCCCTCCCAGGAGTCGGTCTGGGCTGGCAAGTTGCTGGCCCCTTTGCCTTCTTGGGTTTCTGCACCTGTGGCCTGTGTTGAAACTCTCCAGCCTTCTCGCTTTCCGGCTCCCTCCGTCTGTCTGTCCACATTGGGATTGTCTCCTCACGCTGTCACACAGCCAGCCGTGCCAGTAAGCCCTCAGTGGAGCTATCCAAAGTCTCCACTGGCTGGATCCTGCACTTGTTCGAGGACCATCGCCCCAGCTGCCCAAAGCCTCGGGCTCCACACACCAGACACCCTTCCCTGGGCGTCAGTCCTGCCGGGGCAGTCCCAGGCTGCTGCCCAGTCCTGCATGTGAATCTTCTAGCTGCCTCGTTCTGAATTCGGCTTCCCGGGCCTGGGGCTGGGAGGCTGGCTGTGTGCAGACAGGGTGGGTGCTAAGACAGGGGCTGGGGCTGGCACGGGCTCTAGAAACCCAGATTTCTGACTAGCCACACTGTCTCCTCAGGACCCCGAGATGGCAAGGCCGGCCTCCAAGATCCCCGGCTTCAGGCCGTGCCTTGTCCGGCTCTCCCAGCAGGCATCACTCGATGCCAAGGTTGCACCCAGGCAGCTGGAGAGGTGGGAGGGCTGGCCTGCCACTCACCGCAAGCACGGAGGTGAGCGCTGCCCCTGGCTGCCCCTGCACGCAGCCTGTGCTCTGTCCTCACGCTCCTCCGCTCTGTCTGCAGATTGCGTCTTCAAGGGGAGCTGCAGCAGGAGCAAGACTCACCGGCCAGCTCTGAGGAAGGAGGAGGGTCTGGCCCTGAGGCCCAGCTCAGCATGGGCCTCGCCAAGCAACTGCTGAGTGGTTTGGGGGACCGACTTTGCCGCCTGCTGCGGAGGGAGCGGGAGGCCCTGGCCTGGGCCCAGCGTGAAGGTGAGCTGTCCCTCCAACGCTGCAGGTCCCAGGCCTCCCGGGCTCCTGCCCTCCTCTGTCTTTATTCCTGACATGGGCTCTTAGTCAATGGTGAGGTTTCTGGCCTGGGTGGCGGATGCTGGGAACTGTAAAACCAGGTCCAGCCCAATTCTCTGAGAGCTTCAGGGCCTGTGGGGAAAACAGGGTCAAGTACAGGCGTCTGCAAGAGCCCTGGGAGGCGGGGGCGCTCGGGAGGGCTGAGTGCCAGGGAAGGTTTGCTGGGGGTTGAGACTCGCAGGCCCAGGAGGATGCTAGGATTCGGCTGATGATAGATACTCAAGGATATGCAGCTGGGTGTTGGGCTCCAGACTCTCCCTCCCGCAGGCCTTTCCTAGCCCTGAAGAGTGGTCTTTGTAAACACACAGCCCTGGGCCTGCCTGGCCCTCCCTGGGCGGCGATCGCTGCGGCTCTGCTTGCCCCAGAGAGGCCAGCGTCCTATGTCCTGTTTCCTTCGGCCGGCTCCTGTTGGCTCCTGCTGTTCCCGGCCTGGATTCCCGGCACATACGCCACCCATTCCTCCCTTCCCGGATCACCTGAGCTTGTCTGTCCCCTGAGGCCTTGGCACTGGCTGTCCCCTCAGTCTGGAATGCCCCACTCCTCCCTGCCTACCTGGCGCTTGAGGACTTACTCATCCTTTGGGGCCCCTTTGGGGAGCTCTCCCACCACACCTGCCTCCTCTTGATGACGTAGTCATCGCTGTGTCTGCGGGTCCATCTGCCCAACGGGAGCGTGAGCTGGGAGGGCAGGGGCCTAGTCCTGAGCAGCTTGGGGGCCCCAGCGCCCCACCTGGGACATGACCAGCTGTTTGCTGAACGTGTGCTCAGGGGCACCCTCTCTAGACACCAGTGTCTGCTCAGTCTGAAGCTTTGTTTTCAAAACCCTACTCCTGCCGGGTATGGTGGCACATGCCTGTAATCCCAGTACTGGGGAGGCCGAGACAGGAGGATTGCAGGTTTGGGGCTAGCATTCGGTAACTTAGTGAGACCCAGTTTCAAAACATAAGCTGGGCGTGGTGGCGCATGCTTGTTATCCCAGTACTTGGAAGGCTGAAAGAGGAGGATTGCAGGTTCTCGGCCAACCTCAGCTACTTAGTGAGGCCCTCCACAACTTAGTGAGACCCTGTTTCAAAATAAAGAATGAAAAATAGGGCTGGGGGTGTAGCTCAGAGGTAGAATGCCCCTGGGTTCAATCCCTAGTACTGAAAAAAAATTATATATTGTAATAATATTTAAATAATATTTAAAATTATAATATTTATATTATAACATTTAAATATTACAATATTTAAATATGTATATATATTTAAAAGGACTAGGGATATAGTTCAGAGTTAGAACTCCCCTGGGCTCAATACCAAGTACCACAATAAATGAATAAATAATTAAAACCCCAGATACGGCCACTTAAGGCTTCCTCTTCTAAAACGCAGAGTCCCCTATAGGGAAGGCTACCTGAGCACGCTGCCAAGCCTTTCCACGTCTGGTCACAAGCAGGGCTTGGGAGGCGGCGGGGGAGGTGGAGGAAGGAATGTGCTGGAAGTGGTGTGGATTAGTAATTCAGGCTCACTGGGGAAATCCCTGGGGCAGGGCTGGGGGTGGGGCAGGCAGGGAAGCAGAGGCCACTGCGGCTGGCCGGCTGGCTGCCTTGGGCTGCCCTGGGTGGGCCGCTTGCTGGGGAGGGTGGTGTCTGTGGGGAGGTCTTGGTGGCTGCTGAGTAAGTAGGGGCGTCAAGGGGTGTGTCTCCCCTCCCCAGGTGGCTCTCGGTGGCTGGCGACTGCCTGGAGGCCTCCCACATGAAGTCCTCACAAGGGGCCATCGCCTTCAGCCCTCTGACCCTGTTCTCTCCTGTGGTCAGCAGGCCGGGGGCCAGCCGTGGCAGAGGACAGCCCAGGCACGCCACGCTGCTGCAGCCGTTGCCGTCATGGGCTCTTCAACACGCACTGGACGTGCCCCCGCTGCAGCTACCGGCTGTGTGTGGCCTGTGGACGTGTGTCCGGCGCTGGGAGGGCCAGGGAGACAGCAGGTAGGAAAGGGCCGAGGGACTGAGGGCAGAGATCAGGGAGGGAGGCCATGGCAGGACCGCTCGAAGGTGTAGGGCACGGTCTTGGCTGCCTCTTCCACAAGAGCCTCCTGCCTCCAATCCGCCCAGCCCCAGCCTCAGCCACCGCTGCTCATCAGCCGCCCTTCCCCTCTCCCCAGAGCAGAGGGCCACACCTGTGTCCTTGTCCACCCTTAAAAAAGGGCGAGTGCCGGCCCTCTGCCTTCCCACGTGGCTCAGCTTGCAGCTTTTTGCCCCTGTTGTAGCACTGTGGAGTGGGTGCTGTTGCCGGTGTTTTCCAGATAAGGAAAACTCAGAGTGCCTCAGTGATTTGTCCAGGGTCGCACAGCTCGTAAGGGTTGTGGCCAGGACTTAGACTCTGATTTTCTGGTTCCTGCCTGTTCTTTTCATGGTTCTCGGCTTGCTTTCCCTTGGCTCAACCTGGCCATCCCGATGTCTTGAAGTTTCCCAGTGTTCCAATAGATAAGAAGAAGCTAAAAAAAAAAAAAAAAAAAAAAAAAGATCCAGCCGGGTGTGGTGGTGCATGCCTGTAAATTCTAGTACTTGGGAGGCTGAGACAGGAGGATCCCAGGTTCAAGGCCAGCCTCAGCAACTTAACAAGACCCTTAGCAACCTAGCAAGATCCTGTTTCAAAGTAAAAAAATTAAAAAGGCTGGGGTAAAGCTGGGTGTGGTGGTGCACTCTTGTAATCTCAGTACCTGTCAGGCCGAGACAGGAGGATAGCAGTTTCGAGGCCAGCTTCAGCTACTTAGTGAGGCCCTCTGCAACTTAGTGAGACCCTGTTTCCAAATAAAGAATAAAAAATAGGGCTGGGGGTGTAGCTCAGAGGTAGAATGCCCCTGAGTTCAATCCCTAGTACCACAAAAAAAAAAAAAAAAAATAGGGTAGAGGGTGTAGCTTGGAGGTAGATTGTCGCTAGGTTCAATCCCAGTACCACATATACACACACACACACACAAGGCTGGGGTATGGCTTGAGGGTAGAATACCCCTGGGTTCAATCCCCAATACCAAAAGGGGGGGGGAATGAATCCCAGAAACAGATACATTCTGGAACATTATCTGCCATATGACTGCTTTAGGATCTTGTACAGCATCTCAGTGTATGAAAACCTCTGTTTTCCACAAGTGATGAATCCAGCGTCACTATGTGACCAAGTTTCGCAAAAAGCACAAGCTTCATGGACTGTGGAGCCTCTGATGTAAACACCACGACCTTGGCCTTCTTCCCTGACCTTAACCTGTGCTTTCTGGACCGGCAGCTTCTCCCCTCCTACCCCACAGGCTCTCCGGAGCAGTCCACGGAGGAGTGTACCCAGGAGGCTGGGCACGCCGCCTGCTCCCTGATGCTGACCCAGTTCATCTCCAGCCAGGGTGCGCCACCACGGAGGGGCGGGGCATGCCTCGGGTGGGTCCCCAGGGAGACCAGCTTCCCTTCTGGTGGCCTCTGACCCTGGGGCCATGCCCTCCCCGTTGCTGCCAGCTGCTGGTCTGTGCTCACCTCCGTCTCCCTCTCTGCTCTCCACCCTCAGCTCTGACAGAACTGAGCACTGCAATGCACCAGGTCTGGGCCAAGTTTGACATCCGGGGGCACTGCCCCTGCCAAGCCGATGCCCGGGCGTGGGTCCCCATGGATGGGGGCCAGCAGGTAAGAAACAGGATGTGACCCGGGTGACAAGGACTCATTGGTGGGCCCCAGGATTGAGCAGTGTGCCTGCAAATGACTGACCTTTGCAAGGGGTTGGGCCCTTTTCTTTTTTGCGGTACTGGGGATTGAACCCAGCATCATTCTGCCTCTGAGCTACACCTCCAGCCCTATTTTATTCTTATTTTTAAACAGGGTCTCACTAGGTTGATAAGAGTCTCACTACTTGTTGAGGCTGTCCTTAAACCTGAGATCCTCCTGTCTTAGCCTAACAAGTACTGGGGTTACAAGCGTGGGCCACCATGCCCGGCTGGCCCTTCTCTTTCGATGGGGATGGAAGCAGTTGGAATCAGGCCACTAGGGAAACTGGCCCCTCCTTGGGGATTAGGGTCCTTGCAGTGAGCTCTAGCATCTGGTACCTTCCTTCTAGCACCCGCTAGAAGTCCTCACTCCCTGCCCGCCTGGAGTCCTGTCTCGCTTGTGCATCTTCTAGCTCGGCGCTTGCTGCCTGTGGTCATGGCTGCCACCCTAGCCATGGGAGCTTCAGTGGAGTCTCAGCCCACTGAATATTCCCAGTATTCCCAGCACCTACCCCAGCAGGGGCTCCACAGGCACTGTGCAAAGTGTTTATGAAGGTGCTGTTTTTGTGATGCAAGTCATTCATTCAAGAAGTAGTTCACTAAATGCATTCTGTGTATCAGCTATGGTGACATATATATACCTGTGGTGGAGGTTTTGGAAAATACAGACATATATGAGGGGGAAACAATAACGACCTTTCATGCCACCATTAACATTCTGACATATTTTTAAAGACATTTGTAGATACATTTTATTTATGTATTTATTTATGTATTTATGTATTTATTTATTTATTTATTCATTCATGGTACTGGGAATTGAACCCAGGAGCATTCTACCTCCAAGCCATGCCCCCCGCCCACCTTTTTCATTACGTGTGTGTGGTACTGGAGATTGAACTCAGGGGCATATCTACCTCCAAGCTACACTCCAGGCCTATTTTATTTTTTATTTTGAAACAAGGTCTCACTGAGTTTCTAAGGGCCTCGCTAAGTTGCAGAGGCTGGCCTTGAACCTATGATCCTCCTGCTTCAGCCTTCCAAGTACTGAGACTATAGGTGTGTGCCATAACACCCAACCCCCACTCCCTTTTTTTTT
>PVLC010013963.1:0-40206 GCA_004027655.1 Graphiurus murinus | reverse complement strand
TAAGAACTACTTTGGCTATCCTGGGCTTTTTGTTTTTCCAGATGAATTTAAGGACTGATTTTTCTATGTCTGTGAGGAGTGCCCTTGGTAATTTCATGGGTATTGCATTGAATCTGTAGATCAGTTTTGGGAGGATGGCCATTTTGATGATATTTATTCTGCCTATCCAAGAGCATGGTAGATCCTTCCATCTTCTAAGATCTTCATCGATTTCTTTCTTCAACTTTTTGTAGTTTTCCTTATAGAGGTCTTTTATCTCCTTGGTTAGTACTTGAAACTCTAGCCAGAGCAGTAAGGCAAGAGAAGGAAATCAAAGGGGTAAAGATAGGGAAAGAAGAACTAAAACTATCCCTTTTTGCAGACGGCATGATATTACACATAGAAGACCCAATAAACTCAACCAAAAAACTCATAGAACTGATCAACAAATTCAGCAAAGTGTCTGGAAACAAAATCAATCTTAAAAAATCAGAAGCTTTCCTATATGCCAACAATAAATCCACTGAAAAAGAAATCCAGAAAACAATTCCACTCACAATAGCACCCTGAAAAACAAAATACTTAGGGATAAACCTAACCAAGGAGGTAAAAGACCTCCATAAGTAGTACTTTTAAATGGGGCTGAAAATGGCAAGTGTTTGAGCTTTACTGTATTTGGCTTATACCCACTCTGGAAAACGGGTGAGATCTGGGCAGTTAATTGTGTTTTCTCAAAAACTCCCAGCAGAGCTGCTTTGAGTTTGGTCTCTCTGTGCACTCGGTGGTCCCCCTTGATTAGTGGACAGGGGACATGAGCACAGAGGCCAGGGACACCAACACTGGGACATTCACTCAGGCAGGGGCAGGACCTGGTCTTGTGCACAGGCGCTTCCTCATCCTCCCCTGCCCCAGCCTGGGACCTTGTAACCGTAGGTGCTCAATAAGTGCTTGTGATGAAGATATTATGAATAATAATAATAATAATAATAATAATTATTATTATTTTGGTACTGGGAATTGAGCCCAGGGGCATACCTTCCAGCTACACCCCCAGCCCTTTTTATTTATTTATTTTTATTTTGAAGCAGGGTCTTGCTAAGTTGCTGAGGCTCTCACTAAGTTGCTGAGACTGACCTCAAACCTGCAATCCTCCTGTCTCAGCCTCCCACGTGCTGGGATTACAGACCTAGGCCACTGTGCTCAACAAGGCAAGTTACTATTTTTAAAGTTAACGTGTATTGAAGTTCACAGAATAGTAAACAAACCATAACTCTACAGCTAGATGCAGCTTTACAAAGTGAACACAACTGTGTAAGCACCACTGCATCAAGAAATTAGGTATCTGCAGGGCCCATGAGCCCCTTCCTAACTCTTCCCGGTCGCCTCCCGGTTCTGTGCAGCTTCTGCTCTGTCTTCTGTCAGAATGGACAAGGTTTGCCTGTTTGAACACTAGATAAGTGGAATCACACAAGATGAACTTTCTGAGACTGGCTCCTCTGGTTTAACATTATGATGTTAACGGGACTCTTCCATGTTGTTGCATATAGTTCTAGTTTGTTGATTTTCATTGCAGTTAATTAGTCCATCCTACGACACAGTCACAACCTCTCCACGCTACAGTTGTTAGTCCGGGGCTATAAATAATGCTGCAATAAAAATTTGTGTGTGTGTCTTTTTCGTGACCCAGGTATGCACACTTCAGTTGGGTGACATTGCTGTTCTATGTTTAACACTGAGCTTTAGCACTACCAAAGAGTTTAGTTTTCCAAAGTGGTTATACCAGTTGACGCCCCTGCCAACAGATTTTTGAGTGCCCTAGACACTCCATATTCTCAATCGTGTTTGTTTCTCATTTTGTGTCTTCCTTACGGCCATCTCGGTGGGTGTGGAGTGGTACCTCATTATGGTTTTACATTGTATTTCCCTGATGACTAATAATATTAAGCACCTTTTCATTTTCTTTCCTTTTTTTTTTTTTTGTCATTTGAATGTCCTTTTGTGAAGTGCAGACTCGAGTGTTTTGCCTACTGTTCTACTGAGTTGCTTTTCTTTTTCTGATTGACTCAGAGAGTGCTTATAAAATCTGGACATAAGTCCTTTGTCAGATAAGTGTATTATAAATATCTTCTACACAGTAGCTTGCATTTTGCTTTTTAAAAATGGTATCATTTGATGAACCACAAGGTTTGTTTATTTAATATAGTCTAATTAACGAGTTTTTCCCCTTATGCTAAGTACTCTTTGTGTTCTGTTTAAGGAATCTTTGCCTACTCCAGGTCATTAATACCGTTGCCCCCCAAACACCAAAAACTGCTGAGGATGCTTGAGCCTCATATATACAGTGACACAATATTTGCATATAACCTACATCCCTCCTGCTATACGCTTTAAATCATCTCTGGATTACTTATAATATCTCATACAATGTAAATTCGATGTAAACAGTTCACTGTTTGGTTTAGAGAGTAATAACAAGATAAAATGTCTGTGTATGTTCAGTACAGATGCAATTTTTAAAAAACTATTTTCCATCCGAGGCTAGTGGAATCCACAGATGCAAAACCTGAGGGTATGGGCGACCAACTGTATAGTTTCCCATTTTCTAGGTAGCTGGATTATTTATTTTCATTGTTGGCAGAATCACTGCCTTTTAAACAACTCTCCAGTAAATGGAAACCATCCAGAGTGGTGTCTGAAGGGGGCAGAGGTTTAATTTCCAAAGCAACAGGTAGCACCCATGTTGTCCAGAACTCCAGGGTGGTTAAAAAGTGGGACATGTTTGACACAGCCTGCTGTTTCTCAGAGGCCTGACGTGACCCTGATGGTGTCCAGGGGAGAGCGCTCATTCACTTCCCCGTGTCTCCGTGACCTCAACTATGCAAACCTGCTCCTGCTCTAGGAGTTCCAGAAATACATCTAAAGGGAGGTGGGGTAGTGGGATGGTAGCCCTGGGGCTCTGGGAAGGGCTCCTGGAGGTGTATGTTCAGTACAGATGCAGTTTGCCTGTCTCTGCGTCTTCTGATGATCGTTGCATCCAACTTCTAAACTGCTCTCCTGGCTCTATCTAGCCCTTCACAGATGACTGGCTTGGCAGTGTTAAATCACTTAACTGCCCTGAGGATTTTTCCCTCCCTCCCTCCCTCCCTTCCTTCCTTTGTTTTTGTTTTTCTTTTTAGTACTTGGTATTGAAGCCAGGGGCATTCCACCTCTGAGCTAAACCTCAGCCCTATTTTATTTTTTATTTTGAAACCAGGTCTCACCAAGTTGCTGAGAGTCTCACTGGTGCTGTCAAAACTGTGATTGTCCTGACTCAGCCTCCAAGTACCAGGATTACAGGTGGGTGCCCGTATCTGGCTCCGAGCATGTTTCTTGGTCTATAAAACTGCTCCAGTAAGGAGTGGCACTTGGAGTATTTACTTGTTGAATGGATAGATGGATGAATGAATGGATGGATAGCTGGACAGATGGATGGTTTGCTAACCATTAAATCAGACCAAGTTGAAAACAGAAACACTCTCAAGGCTGACACACAGTTCAGTGCTCAGTGAAGGTTTTTACTTTCTATTCTTTTCCTAACAAATGATAATCACTTGCCAAATACTAAAATGTCATCAGCTTGGTGCGTCTAGTGCAGTAGATATTAAAATAAATCTAAATGATGTTACAAAATCCACAGAGCAGCTTTACCTTGTGATGATGGTAGCAAATGTGTGTGCTTTTGAAAATCACCAACAGACTTTAAAAAAATAATAATAATCCAGGACATCGCCCTAAAATGCTTGCGGTGGAGCGGTGGTTTGCGTGTAATCACACAGCACTGGGGCGTTGATGATTGCCGTGGCCTCTACCCTGCCCTTCTGCTTCCTCTGTGGGCTCCCTTACACCACACCTTCCACTCTTCACCCACTGGACAAAGTGACCCCTTTAAAACACAAATCTGCTCCCGGGTTGGAGGCCATCAGGCAGCACCTTAATATGACACTGTTTCAAAACAAACAAGCAAGGAAACAAACAAACACCCAAAAGGGCTAGAGGTGTAGCTCAGAGGTAGGATGCCCCTGGTTCAGTCCCCAGTACCACCAAAATAAAATAAAATACGAATCGGATTGTGTCACTCCTCAGCTCCGAACCCTGAAATGAGTTTCTGCAGCACCTGGAATAACACCTAGACTCCTTTCTCTTGATGAGTCCATGCTTGACCCAGCCTCGCGGCCTGTCCCACCTGCATTCCCACCACTTCCTCTCATGAACTGTGCACAGAACTCAACAGCCCCCTTCCTCCTCTCAGCAAATCCCCAAGCTGCTCCCTGGCCAAGAATAGGCTCCCTCACTTCTCAGAGCGCTCCTCTCCTGGAATAGAGTGGTGGCATCCCTTCCTCCTCATCGGTGACACTGTTCCCTCCATAAACAAATCTCGTTTATCTGTTTGAGTGTTTGCTTGCGTCTCTCCTACTCTGGAATCTAAGCTGTGGGCTTTGTCTCTGGATGCTTGATAAACAGATGAATGACCACTTCACTTGTTCTTAGCCTCGGTTTACCCTGGATTTTAGGACCAATAGTATGCCAGGTCTTCATCAGTTTGTATCCTCCTGCCTCCTTCCCTCGTTAACCACCAGTTCGCAGTCTCGACTCCCCTCAAACTCATTTGCAGGATCCTGATGGCCCTCGTTTTTCCATGTTACCGTGGGAGCATACAGACTTCCCCTTCCCTACCCTGTGCATTGCTTCCATTCGAGTGTTTCCTAAGTCCCACACTTCTGCCACAGTCTCATATGATGACCATTGGCCACTGCCCTTCAAGGGAAGAGTCGCAGTGGTGGTACAGTGGACTCTTGTGTGGTCAGTAGCAGGTGTGGTGTTCCTAACATCCCTCTCAGGGAAATCCCATCATTGCCTTAGGAACAAGAGCTGCCAGGGCTTCCTTTGGAATCTTTCATAGTCATCCTAGTCAGGTCTCTTGGTTGCAGGCAACAAAAAAAAACAACCCAATTTGCCTAATTCACAGGAGGGAATAGGAACAGGTGTGTCCACAGAAACCTAAAAACCAAAAGTGGGTCTGGTACTAGGACCGGGGCTTTGTCTTGATCTCTGATCTGGGACTTAGCACTCAGAAGGAGCACCAGCACCAGATCTGTGGGAGACGGTCTCTGATGGATGCAGGTAGTGGCTCCCGACTCAATCCGATGTGGTTGTGAGAAGTCCCAGGGGTGCTTTTTGGATGCGAAGCAGTTCTTAGGGATCTATGGGCTGTGTAGATGCTCCAGGAGCCGGTACTATGCCAACCCTGGGAGGCCTTTCCATGTCCCTTACCTAAGAGGTCACATATTGGGCAAGAGCCGCAGCAGGACAGGATGGCCAGCCCTGACCTAGAAGGTTCCTGAGGGAAATATAGTACAGAAGGACTGGTTTTTGTTTGTTTGTTTGTTTGTTTGTTTTTGGCGGTACTGGGGATTGAACTCAGGGGCATTCTACCTCCGAGCTATACCCCCAGCCCTATTTTTTATTCTTTATTTTTGAAACAGGGTCTCCCTAAGTTGTGGAGGGCCTCGTTAGGTAACTGAGGCTGGCCGCGAACCTGGATCCTCCGGTCTCAGCCTCCCAGATGCTGGGATTATAAGCGTGCGCCACCACGCCCGGTTAGAAGGGCTTTTCTTTAAGGAGGAGCAGCAGGACAGCTGAAGAGGTGAGCGGACGCTTGTTTATCCGGCAGAAGGAGGAAGAGCTAACTAGACTTACTACCACTGTGGTGGTGGTTTGGATGAGGGGTGGTGAAGAGAGAGGAGTAACTGGGCCTCGGGGACTGCAGCTGACCTGGGGGTTAAGCTCTGCATTTGAGTCTCAGTCCTACCTCTTATGCCTGTCTAGGCTTCTGTTTCCTTATTTTTAAAGTGGAGAGAACAGAGCAAGATGATGTGCATAGGGTGTGGAGTTGGTCCCATATTAGACACAGTAAGTGCTCAGCAAACATTAATACAATAGCTAGCCTCTAGCTAGCGCTGCATCTGCACCCCAAGGGAGTCACCCTTGGCATGCTTGGAACATGTGAAGAAGGGGCTTCTGCATGGGTCTCTCCTGGCCCCTGGGACCCGAATTTCAAGCTTTAAAATGATAGCAGTTTTTGTTTTTTTTTTTTTTTTTTTTTTTTCGGTACTGGGGATTGAACCTGGGGCATTAATCCTCCAAGCTACACCCCCAGCCCTATTTTTTTGATCCTTTATTTTGAAACAGGGTCTCACTAAGTTGTGGAGGGACTCACTAAGTAGCTGACACTGGCCACGAACCCGTGATCCTCCTGTCTCAGCCTCCCAAGTACTGGGATTCCAAGCGTGTGCCACCACACTAGGCAAGCAGGTTTGTTTTTAGTAGTCACCCATACCTCTCTCCTACCCAGCCTGAGGAATTAGGAGACTGATACTTGTCTTTATGTAACTAATATGTACATAAGAGGGAGAGTCTTAAATTAATTCCTTCATTGATACCTTCATTTAGTATGTTGGAATCTTTATTGTTAAGATAGACTGAGTCCATTAGGTAGACCAGCAGGTGAAATCTACCTGAACCTGTTTGAAATACTTGGAAACTGTTCAGCAGTAATGATGTATCAAGGAAAAAAATGTATTTTATATTTCTAAAATTATAAGTGTCATCTTCTTGTGGGGGGAATGTGTCTCCCCCCGCCGGTGTGTATGGAGCAGTTTGTGTGCACACAGCTTAATAGCCCTTCAGCTATGCATTCCCTTTGATCTCCAGCTTATTAAAATATGCAAATCTAAATTGTATCTTATTAATGTGTTCCTTTGTGTTAAAGCTGTGGGGGGGCCAGAATCCCTTTTCCTCTAACATATTTGGATTTTTAATGTGCAGAGCGAGATGCAAGCTTGATTTTCCGCAGGCCATATTTTCTAATCAACTGTTATGAAAGATTTTTTATTGTGCTGCTATTTCTTGCTTTCTTGGAATTCAAGGTGATAACGAGAAATGACTTCATGGTTATACCCCAAGTATTCTCAAGTGTGTCCAGATCCTTATTAATTTGCTGTAACTTCTCCAACATGACAGCACTCGGTCTTACAGCAGCATCCTGGAAGCGTATTTTGAAGAGGACCCTAGCCAGGGTGGTAGCTGATCCATAGGAATTGCTGGTGACTCCCCAGGTTCCCCGGGGAGCACGGAGAGCATGGGGAGCACACATGGTGTCAGTGCCCAGCTAGTCACTTGCTGGGTGTGAACCGCAGTCCTCAAGCCAGTGTGCTTTTGTTATTAAAACAATTTCTTTAAAAATAAATAAGGTATTTGAGATTGAATTGGGATCAAGTTAAAAATGGATCCCATTAGACGAGAGATGCATTCTTCTCTCCTGTCCCATTTCTTGCTCTCCCAGATCCTTAGTCTCTCGGCCGTCTTCTCTCCAGGCCCTGGAATAAACTTCCTCCTCCTGTTTAATGATTCTTTTTCTTAAGATCAAAGCTAATTATTTTACAAAAGTCATTATATGGAAATGATCATTTTATATTTATAAGGCTATCAATATGCACCCCCAACCTTACCGAAGCTCTTTCTGGAACAATCTGTGACTGGGAGTCTTAGCAGGGTTGGAGAAGCGAGTGACCTGATGGACAATAAAGCCACTGCATTGTGTTAGGCACATGTTATCTCACTTAATGCGGACACCAACCTCCCGAGGTTTGTATTGTGATGCTTATCAATATCCCTGTTTAACAGAGGAGGAAATCCAGGCGCTGGGGTTAAGTAATTTGCCCACAGTCACATAGTTTTAGGGGTAAGAGTTGGGGTACAGCCCCAGAGCTCTAGTTGAGATGCTGCGCCCTAAGCCAGGAGTGGTGGTGGATGCCTGTAATCCCACAACTTGGGAAGTGGAGACAGGAGGATTGCAGGTTTGAGGCCAGCCTTAGGAACTTATCGAGACCCTGTTTGCAAAAACAAACAAACAACAAATAAAAGGCTGGGGGTATAGCTTGGAGGTAGAATGCCCCTGGGCTCAGTCTTTAGTGCAAAAATTAAAAACAAGAAAAAAGAAAGAAAAAAAAGAGGCCGAGCCCTTGACCACCATGCACCTCTCACGGTCACTGGTGGTGGGAAGATTTTGCTTCTTCTCCTGGCTCTACTGATAGCCAGCTGGGTAGATTTCTGCTTCAGGTACATGTTTGCTTCTCTTCACCTTTAAATTAGAATATTGGACTAGATTATCTCTGAGGTCCCATTTGGCCCTAAAGTCTTGTCATTCTTACTCATTATTTTTCTTATTTATTTACTGTTACTAGGGATTGAACCCAGGGACTTTCTACCTCTGAGTCACAGCCCCAGCCCTATTATTATTATTATTATTATTATTATTATTATTATTATTTTGTTTTGAAACAGGGTCTCCCTTAGGTTGCTGAGAGTCCCATGAAGTTGCTGAGGCTGGCCTCCAACCTGCATTCCTCCTGTCTCAGCCTCCCAAGTACTGGGAGTTCAAGCATGCATCCCCTCGCCTTTTACTCATTATTTTAAAGTATTCTAAGATGAACCCAGGAGACAAAAGGCAAACTTCTCAGCCCTCCCTCACTAATAAGTCATGTTCTTTATTACTGCGCAGGATGGAATCACTGTGAAAAGCATCCAGCTGTCACGTTTGCTCATATCCTTCATTTTAAGCAGAAATTCTTACCCCTCATATTCTGCAAAGGGCTACCTGTGGCTTTTTGACACCTCCCGTAGGGTCCCCAGGAAGCAGATATCTGGGGGAGGAACATCTGTAGGTGGAAATAGCGGAGGATCTATTTTTAACCGGAGACCTTTGCAGCTCGCTTCCTGCTCCGCTGTCTCCGGGTCTGGGAAGGAGATTTCGACTTGCCCTCATTTACAGACACGGCATCGCAGTTGATAAAGGAGGTTTTCTCTTGGCTGCTGTTGAAGTGTTTTACAAAAAGAATTTTGATGTGCTCTGTGAGAGGATGGCAGGTGGCAGCTTTTTGTGTCATTCTTTGACATGCGCCAGCCGATGAGAAGTGACATGTGGTGACAGTCGCGCTTGGCGCTGGCCATTCCTTTTGTCTTGATGGAACAGGTAGCCCTTTCTGTGGAGTCAGGGGTGGGGGCACAGGCCAGTCTGTCCTGGAGAGAAGATGGATCCTCGTGTGTGTTTAGATGCTGCGGAGTGGCGGGAACCCAGCTCCTCCCGTAGTGCAAATGAGCTTGACCCGTGGTGACTGACAGCTGTCACACAGGCTGCCCTTCCCCTCAGGGCCAGATAGCTCACCAAGCTGTTGATGCAGATCTCCCCAGCAGCTGGTCCCCTGCAGACCTCAGGGTGCAAGGTCAGCGCATGGGTTCTCTGATTCCATTGCCTGATGGAACACTTCAAATACACAAACAAGTGTAAACAATATACATGTGCATACGAATAGAATAGACACAAACCCAGCTTCATCGAATCTTCACATTTTGCCATATTGGCGTCTGTTCACCTTCTGTGTCTCAAAACACACACACACACACACACACACACACACACACACACACACACACACATCTCTTTGTCATCTCCTCATCTCCTGACCCTAGCGATGGTGGCTTTACTTTGAAGCTAATGAAGTCTAAGATTCTGGAAAGGAGAGGCCTTAGCAAAGTATTTATGTGACTATATGTTTTTGGAAAAGGAAGCAATTTTAGCTGCCATTGGTGAAGAATGGTGTCCTAGTCCCTTCTGACCTTTCCTTCTTTGCACATTCCTCTGGTCTGTCTGGCAGGACTGAACAGGTCTCAGATATTTGAGCATATGGTTAAGGGAAAGTTGAGGCTGGGGAAACAGTTTGCATTGAGGAGAATATTTTTATGGGTCTCCCAGTTACTCGTATGTATTGCTAAGTTATTGCTAGAGGTCCCGGTGAGGTCCCGGTGAGGTCCTGGTGAGGTACGGTGGACTGGCCTCCAGGAAACCCATCAGCCACACAATAGGAAGATACAGAATTGGAGGTCACTGAGGGACATGAATGTGCCCTAGGTGCCCACACCTGATGTTTGTGGATATTAGAGGAGAAACAACATTTGGAACGTATAGAGCCAGAAACTCGTCTAGGGGAAATGTTTCAGATCATTAAACATGGCGAATTATAAGCAAATGATTCCATTCTCATTGACACCTACTCAAATGGGAAGTGCCTCATATCAGGAAGGTACCTGATGATGTAGCAGATGTAATTAAAACGATGCCACATTTTCTTGTTCAAAACTGCATTCTTTTTCTAAAAGAGGGCTTCCTGTCTTACAGATGTTTCTGGCCCCAGAAAACCTGGGGTTCACTTAGGTATGGAATTCTGTTCCCCTCCTGACTTGGTGCTTATCTCTCTCTTGCACTTTAAAATTTTTTTTTTAAATTTTTAATTTTTGTGTGTGTGTGGTACTGGTGATCGAACCTAGGAGTATTCTACCTCTATGCTATACCCCCAGCTATATTTTATTTTCTGTTTTGAAATGGGATCTAGCTAAGTAGTGGAGGGTCTTGCTAAGTTGCCTAGGATGGCTAAGAACTTGTGATCCTCCTGTATCAGCCTCCCAAGTACTAAGATTACAGGCACATTTTTGTATTCCACTATATATAAATACATACATGCATGTAGTGTCTTGGGTGTTATAAACTTTCTTTTTAGATTTGTATCTCTTATATAAAAGTCACCATTCAACACATATACTTCTACCACTTTGTTTTCCAACATTGTTTTGAGATGTATTTCTATCGATGCAGTACAGTTCTTCTTCATTCATTTTCACTACCATTTATAGTATTTCATTGTATAAATATCCCATCATTTGTTTGTCCTGTCTTCTTTCAATGGCCATTTGGGTCACACTAGTGACTCATTGGAAGTAAATAATGTATAATGAAAATCTGTACTTATTTAGGTACCCGAGATGTTCTCTGTAGCTGATACCCTTGAACTCTAGCTCAGGTAATTCCTAACAGAATTTCCGGAGCTGTGTCTCTCCCTATACATTTTTAAATTGACATTTAAAATATTTCAGTATAAGTTTGTATACTTTGAAAGGGTGTGGTTTGCATAATATTGTAATACAGATATTTAAAGATAAAACTAAATATCACTCTTTTCAATGAAACCTGTGAAATGAAAATAGTCTCATGATTGAACTCCCTAACAGACATTTAAATAACATACTATTGAGATTTTGTTTTCTTCATAATTAGAAAGTTGATATTATTCCCTTTGCCCTTTCAACTTGAAATTCATTTCTCTCCTCAGATTTTTATCTTAATGCAGCATATTTTTTGTGTGAGTCTTTTTATCGATCATCATCTCTCTTCTTTTCATATTGATCCATAGGAGTATTACTGTTTCTGGAAACTATTCTTTTGTCATTTTAGTACTGGGATTGAACCCAGGGACATTCTGCCTCCGAGCTCCACCCTAGCCCTTTTTATTTATTTATTTAATTTTGAAATAGGGTCTCATTAAGTTACTGAGGCTGGTCTTGAACCTGTGATCCTCCTATCTCAGCCTTCTTCTGTTATTTTGTGAGTTTACCTACCTTTTCCTAATCTCTGGTTTATCTTTTTTGCCTTGGGATTATTTTTTTGTTGTAAATTTTTCATCTTGATGTGATTAATTTATTGGTCTTTTCTTTGTGGTGTACAGACATGTGCATCTTGCTTAAAAGTTTATTTCCTTTCTCAAAATTATAAAGATAATTTCCTATGTTTTCTTCTGAAAGTTTTATGTTTTGTTTTTCACATGTTAATTCATTCATCCATTTGGAATGTACCTCCAAGGATGGATGGCTTAGCAGTTTAATTTTATCTTTTTCTATGGAAATACCCAGTTGTTGCAGAGTTGGTCTTAAATAGTTCATCCTCTAATAACTGGTAATTTCTGCCAAGTTCATACATAATTATGAATATATATTCATACGTATTATATCTTATATATAGGTTCCTTGGATCTATTTGCTCTTTAAGTTTTTAATAAGAAAAAGGAATTTTTTGACTTAGCAGACATTTGTTTTATTCTTTATATGTAACCACCATAGCACTATACAATATAATTTGTTCTCTTAATGTTCACTAACTTAACGTGAATTTGAATGTATAAGTTGGTCCTAGAGTACAGGGGCAAAATTTATATTGCCTGGCTTGATAGTAAACACTGTAAACAGTTCCATAAACTCTCTGGAAATGGATGAATAGATGAATGAATGATGTAGTAGAATTATTTTAAGCATATCTATTATAAAGTAGATTATTGTTGGCTTGTCATATGCTTTTGTACTCAGAAAATTCATCTCATTAATGACCTGCTTTCTAGGAAGCCACTTCCTTTTAGCAATACAGTATTCCTCTAAATAGGGTCTAGCAGAATCACTTGAGAAGAGTGTTAAAATGCAGATTCCTGGTGAGCCCCACATCCACTCACCAAGTCAGACTTATGGGAGCAGGATCCACACCCCTCAGAAATTTCTGATGCTCAGAGAAATTTAAGAATCACTGGTCTGATGGGACATCATTTAGAGGTTGTAGCAAACAGAGTGGTGAGAAGGGAAATTGGTGTCAACACACTTCTTTTAGCAAAGCCACTAACACTGTGAAGTCCTAAGACACTGGAGCAGAGGGCCCTGGGCCAGGATGGGGGCACTTGAGGCTTCTGACTCCAGTTCAGTGCTGGTTACTTCATCATTGGGCCTCGTGTGCACAAGTCCCTTAGTCTCTGCATGTTAATTTCCTCACCCTTGGCTCTTCCAGCTTGTTTGAGGGTTGAAGTTCCCATGTTCATTGCAGGCGAGTGGCTGGGGAGATTAAACCAGGACAAAGAGCCCCAAAAGTGTGAGCTTGTATCTTTTCCCCTTCGTAATTCTAATCAGCATTCAGGTAGCAGTTTGAATGTATGGATATTCTGTCATCAACTTAGAGAAAAAAAAGACCCTCTCAGAAATGTGGCTTGGGGTGGTAGCATGGAAACTGCCATCACTGCTCTTTGTAGATGTCTTACCCACTCAACTAGTTGTTTACACAGACTGCCTGAGGATCAGCAGACCCATCATCCTACGCTAAAGACGATCAAGGCATTTTACTCAAACCTCCCTCTCAGTAGATTCGTTAAGCCTTCTAGGTATTTTTTTTTTTAATAAAACTGACAGTTCCAGTTTGAGTTGTGTCCTTCCCACCACGCTAAACCCAGCCTCAGGACCTGCTCCATCGCAAGTCTCCAAAATACTCCAGTTTTTCCTCTTGGCAGTAATTCAATTTGAGCGAGCACACACTCGGAGTCTATGAATTGTACAACTGGTTTTAAGCAGGGCTAAAGCTGGGATCGTTGCCACTTCCATCCTGTATGGCTCCATCATTTTTTATTTCGTTCTGCTCTGCACCGGCGGCAATTAAAGCTCCTATAGTAGGAGACATTTTCATCAAATAAGGCATTAAAAATACCGGCCTGTCAGAGCGGGAAGTGGACCTGCACTCAACTGAGGCCATTCTTCAGCTCCACCAGGGCATGACGTGGTGAATAGCATTCAGTTCATGCTGGGGGGAAAAATAAGGCCAACTTGGGCTTTAATCTTTATTATGAGGCGCCCAGTCCCTGTTGGAATGCAATGAGTGGATGCACCCCATTTAGCTTAAAGTAACAGATCTATATAGAGTTGTTAATTTGTAGATAAATATGGGTTTTCTACTGTTGATGTTTCTTGATCCGCACAAAGTGGTTATATTAATACTGAAACATTATTAATCAATAGTTTGCTCTTTAAAAATACATCAGTAAGACTACCCAATTACCTTTAAGTAGATATCAAAGGGCACGGAGCAATCTGACACACACTCAAAGTCCATTAGAAGCCACCAGACATATTAATTAATTTTTTTAGTTACAACAAGCCTTACACTGTGGCTAAAATTTTTCTGCTCTGGGTAACAAGCAATTCCACCTAATGGAAAGGTGGAAATTTGCAGATATGCTTGGAGGCACAGAAAGGTCCAGGGATTTCTGGGATGATGAAACCCTGGATCAGTTCTTTTTACTTAAGTTCAACATGAAAAAGGGGTTTCACTCACGGTAGTCAACAAAAGGATGCAGAGGGCTTTTCTCCTGGGCATTTCAGAGAAGGGAGGAATGCTCAGATGTGAAATTAAGCATTACCAAATCAAAAGTGGTTTTCAGGTAATACAGATATGATCTCACTTGGATTAAAGCTCAACAAAAATGAAACACGAGATGCATGTTATGCAGCCCTCTCCCTGCCCTGCCCCATGACCAGGCATCACTGCTCTTGGTCATTGGGGGTTATGGCAAATGCCTACTGTGAATTATCCTGCACTGCATGGTGCCTGCCTGTTTAGCTGCCATTCACACCAGTGCAAGGCTCCACAACCTAGGTGAGAGGTAAGTAATTGTGTTTTGTCCTCTAGCAGGAGCAGGGAAGCGTTCCTTTCAAACTTTACCTCTTACCACTGGCAGCTCAGCACACATCTTTCTTGTCTAGGAAGACACCCTGACCACACTATTTGCCAGCTTAGCGCCCAGCCTCAGGCCTTGTAAAAAACAAAGAGGACAGAGGGCCAAGGCAGGTGAACACTGCCCCAGCCCCATGCGTTCCTGTGCTTAGTTACACATCCCCAGGAGACAGAGCGGAAGCTCTTATTATACAGGCATGTGAATTATAATGCTGCACTCACTAGGCAAAACTCCACAACCAAGACTTGGAAAACCCAGGAGCAACTTGCTACCATGATAGGCTATGTTATGGATAGAGAATGAAGAGCCCATGTGTTAATGTCCAGAGTTGTAATTAAATCATGAAGGTTGTAATCTCATCAGTGGATAATTCCATTGTCATGTATTTAGTGGGTGGTAAGCTAGGCAGGTGGGTCCTGAGGGCATGGCCTTAGGGACTGTGCTTTTATCTTGGAATCCCTTTGCTTGCTTGTGCTCTTGCTGCTTCTGGCCTTGCTCTCTTTCTCTTTCTGGTTCCCATGGCCATGCTCATGCTCCCAGCCTCCCCATGGACTGAACCCTGAAACTTCGAGCAAATAAATCTTCCTTCCTCTAAATTGTGTGGTCAGTCGTTTTGGATTAGAGCAGTGAGAATGTTGACCAATGCAGGCTGCATCATGGCTTCCTTTGTTTCTAATTGGGCTACATTGACTGCAAGTGGCAACCTCATCACATCTAACAGAGGCAGCCAGGAGGAGACATACCTGAGACCCGCAGTTGAGCATCACATACCTTCACCTTCATCACTCATTTTGGAAGATGCCCCCCCCCCCCGGCACCTGCACCCACACCCTTGTCACTTGTCCCTGGGCCATTATCCAGCTGTAGCCATCCACTGAGAATCGTGTGAGGCGTAACTGATTGTCATTCAATGCAAGTGAAATCTTTAGGTGAGCATTAGTCACTGTTTAAGACATGTTAGCTTCAAGTGGAAGCAGTCAATTATAGACTAGAGGGTTTATGGCTACATTATTGCCATCATACTATTAGGTTTTCAGCCGTAGCATTTTGTTTGATCGATCTGTGCCAGGACATTGATGGATAGCTTTGTTCTTCAAATGTCAACTGTGTGGGACTTTTGTACTTTATGTGTTTGCTGACACACTAATCTGCTGCAGATACCTTTCCCCCTCTGTGATGTTCAGCTGTAGCCCATGACTGTGATTCCTCTCTTTACAAGACTGTGTAGGCCCTGTAATCACATTTAGGATTTTCTTCCTATCCTCTTTCAAATGCAAAAGTACTCCTGAGTTATTGGAACTTTAAAGAAATCTTTAATGCACAAAGCTAACCTCTCACAGTGTCAAGAAATGGATTTAGACATTTGCTTTTTTTTCTCTTGTTCTAATATGCATTAGAAATGAATGACCAATTTCAGATCATATGTTACATTTCCAAAACTTTGTTAATACTTCTGTTATCATATTGTTTGACATTATCTTTCCTAAAGCCACATTTAATTTCCATTGTTTTGTAAATATATCCCTAAGCCCAATCTCTGACCTGCATAACTTCAACTGCCATCACTTTAACTCTGGGTACCACTTAACATGGTCTTACTTACAATATTAAGTGGAACTTTTCATGTGAAATCCTTCATGGACTTGTAGAAGACTCTAAGGGATGGATTTCCTTTCAGTTAAAACTAATAGCTCTTAAATCCATTGAAGGTCATCTGTCCCACACAATAAATCAACTAGAAACTTTTGAGAAAGCTTTGTCCCCTACCAAAAAGCCAACTGGACTTCCAGTTTCTTTTAATTCAAGAATTGAATTTCTTGGAGCCAAGTGTGCTGGTACATGCTTAGACAGGAGGATTGCAAGTTTGAGGGCAGCCTCAGCAATTTAGGGAGGTCCTCAGCAACTTAGTGAGACCCTGTTTCAAAATAAAAAAAAATAGGACTGGGGATTCAGCTCAGAGATAGAATGGCCCTGAGTTCAATCTCCAGTACCAGCAAACAAAACAAAACAAACAAACAAAAAAACAAACCAACAAGAAGCACCAAACTTCTTGGAAGGCACACTATGGCTCCTGCCTTGGGAGTTGGCCATGTCTTTCACCTCAGGAACCTTCGCCGTTCTCTTGGGTCAGCTCATTAGCTACTGCCCCAGGGAGAAGACTGTCCAATCTTTCCTGGTAATGGAAGCCGCTCTAGACACATCTGGGGGAAATTCTCAGGAGCCGTTCATTATTCATTTTTAAAGACCAAAGGGTAAAAAGCTAATTAATACCTGTGTTTGGCAATATCGTGGTAGGAATGTGAAATCACACCGATCTGGCTTTCTAGGATCCTTCCTGTGTCATCAAGCAAGCTTTCTTCCAACACTGAGCCTCCTGCATTGGTGCCGGAGCAGACCCAAGCCACCCTCCAGGGCAGAGATCCTCTCTAGCTTTTCCTCCCTCAGTGGCTTCCCCACAAAGGGCAACCTGGCTGTCCATTCTGAAGCCAGCCTTTCTCACGAGCTCGTTCATGCTCGAATGTCCTGGTCAAAGGGTGACCTTGTCCCTCTGGCATATCCGGGGTGCTGCATTAGCAGCTGGCCCAAACCCCACACTTGTGCCCCACAACACTGTGACCCCTCCAGGCTTGGAGCTGGTGGTATCATCTTGACCTCAGCACGCATGCAACATCAGGCCAGTCCCACGGTGAATGAGACTGCTCAAGTGGGCGTTTCTCACAAAGGCTAGCTGGTGTGCAAGTCAATACCTCCAGTAGAAAACGCACACTTCGAAGCTTGAGGGAGTTTTCAGTAGAACATGTACATTTGGCCCAAACTATGCCTGCTTTTTACTGAGCAAATAGCTAAGTGGAAATGTTAGCTTCTAGGTGTTGGGATTGTTCTCATTTAGCCCTGGGTTCTGATTTATTTTATTTGTGGTACTGGGATTAAACCGGGGACATTATACCTCTGAGCTACAACCCCAGCTTTTTTCATTTTTTTAAGTTTTAAAACAATCTTGCTAAGTTGCTGAAGGTCTTGCTAAGTTGTTGCAGCTGGCCTTGAACCTGTGATCCTCCTGTCCCAGTCTCCCAAACTAGGATTACAGGTATGTGTTATGCTACATGGCCCATTCTTTCTTCTACAGCCTTATTACTTAGGTTTACCCTTTTCTATGAGTATGTGTGCATTGGGGGGTGGGGGTATTGGGGATTGAACCTCTGAGCTATACTTTCAATCCTACTTTATTTTATTTTTTGAAACAGAGTCTCACTAAATTGCTGAGGGCCTAGCTGAATTGCTTAGGCTGGCCTGGAACCTGCATTTCTTCCGTCTCAGCCTTCCAAGTACTAGGATTATAGTCATGTACCACCAATCCCAGCCTTGGTTCTGAATTGATGTGGAGCCCATGTAACCAGGGACACAGTGACTCCATCGTCTACACACATGCATGAGAAGCTGAGAAAAGCCACATATTAGAAACATCCTGAGAGTCCTGGGTTGCCCATCTGCCTCTACCTGTCTTCCCAGATGCCCAGCATGCTGTGGACAGAAGCCAGCAGGGAGAGCACCCCCAAGCATGTGCCCAGGCATGAAGATAGAGCTATATCTCCTCTATATCCCCTTCAGGAGACAGAGCCACAGACCAAGTTGCAGAGATGCAGTGGAGGTCCCGATGAAAGAATTTTAATATATAAAAATTCCAGGGATTAAACTTAATCCTTGACTTAACCATGTAGTCCTCCAAATGGGGATCTAACAAGAGTTATACCCAGGGAGAGTAAATGTGTGAATGCATTTGGAACCAATTAACAGGCTTGAAATGAAACGAGCAGGAATACTTGTTGATGCCTTGTTAAATCAAACACAAAGGCTCAGGCAGGCCTGCCGAGGGGCGGGCACACACACATGGAGGCCCAATCTGCTGTCTACTTCCTCTGCAGCTCAGGGGCGGCCCTGGTGGATTGGTGGAGGTTAGGCGGAGGGATCCCGCCATCTTGCTTTGTCTTAGCTCACCTCAGAGCGTATGTGTGAGGGCCAGCTGGTAGATCTGGGCTAGCCTGAATTATGAAGTCACTCTTCAAACACAGGCAAAGAAAACTCTCCATCAACTAGATCTTCATGGAATGAGGACTGAAAGAACAGTCCATTAGGAGACACCTATGAAGGACGCCATTCCCGAACACATGGCCAGAACCAACCAGAATGCCAGGATTTGCCAGGAAAAATAAGTAAGGGTGTGGGTGCCTGGTACAAAAGGAAGATTTGAGCTACCAAAAATCACCCAACTCCAAGTCTGATCATCCATACCCAGGAGCGGAGTAAAAGGTTCTTGGAAGGTGGCCAGGTTTGGGCCCTGAATGGAGAAACTTAAAACCTGTTGACATAAAAGACAAATGGTAATCCTCACAACAGTAGGTGACCTAAGGAACCCCCAACCAAACAAAATCTCATTAGCCGCACTGGACAGGAAATACCTCAGATGCAACAAAACAGCTTTAAAAATGCACACATGTAATCCAGAATTCACATAGGTGACTTTGTAAGATGGCCATTCCTTCTCCCCTTGAGCTTCTAGAACGCAACTACCTTAACTCTAGACTTTTTGCCCCAATAGCGGTTCTTTCTCCCCTAAACTGGCCACAGCTTCTGGCTACTGTCTTTGATGAACACAAGCCTCCCACACCCCCAACCAAGACACAAAGCGGCTGCCATTATTATTCACGCCGCTTTTGTTTATCTTCCCCAAAGAAACAATTGAGCTGTAGCAGATGAGTGATGGTTTCAGGGCCTGGGAAGGTAAAAGCCACTGCAGGTGGAGCGGCTTAATGGGGTATTAATTGGGAAGCAGGTGAAGGCAAATAGGTAGCGCAGCAGGTATGTAAATAGGCTCCTGGGAGGAAAGGCTTTGAATTTTATGCTCTTTAACTAAAAATAAAGAGCTGATATTTAGCTTATCTTTGCTGAAATCCGCACCGTGAGGGCCCTGACAACCACCCGCATCATCAATGATTCATTATTATCTCAGCATCACCCAGGCTACTTAATAGGATCTGCAGCCTCTTCATTCCTCATTGTTTCAGCAGAGGGGGCCTGGGCTTTCCAACGCACGCTTTTTGCTTTTTCTCTCTGCATATCAGAGGCCGGAACGATCCTAGAAAGTTGTGCAAGGATGAGTGACATCCATGCCTCTGCCTACCTTCTGGCTCTACCCTTTTGCTCCAGGCAGTCGGAGGACCATGGCAAATGTGTGATGTGACTGTGTGCGAGGAGCCAGCAAGAACGTGCACATCCCCAATCTCAGAGACATGGGGAGAGAAGGCCGTGGGACCCCAAGGAGGAGGGAAGTGCGCTGAGAATTGTGTGCACAAGTGGTCCTAGCATTCTGTACCTCAGTGTGATATGTAATTGCAATACACCAAATAAAAGTATATATATATATATATATATACATATATATATATATATAATTTATACATACACACACACACACACACACACGTAATTTTTTTTTGCAGTACCGGGGATTGAACCCAGGGGCATTCTACCTCTGAGCTACAACCCCAGCCCTATTTTTTATTCTTTATTTTGAAACAGGCTCTCACTAAGTTGCAGAGGGCCTCAATAAATAGCTGAGTCTGGCTGCAAATTGGGATCCTCCTGTCTCAGCCTCTCAAGTACTGGGATTATAAGCATGCACCACCACGCCTGGCTTAAAAGTATATTTTTAATAAAAGAACATGCACATCCAAATGAAAGTTCTCCTCCCCAGAGGATTCACATGTTGACAGGAAAGTCACTTCATGTAATTGTTTCAGTTACCCATATGAAAAAAAAATTAAAAGTCCCTACATATGTTCCTTCCCTATTCTATGCCCCTGACCATTTCCCAAGGTCATTGCCTACTTAGTCAAATGACATGTAACTTTTAAAACACATCCTGGATGCACACGCTTGGCATTGCTTAGAGTATCTCAAAGAACATGCTCTGGGCTCCCAGGAAGGAGTTCCATGAAATATTTGAAATGTCCAGAGTGCTGGCAGCTACTTGGGACAAGTGTCCAGCTTCCCGGGCATGGCCCACACTTAGATGTTCCTAAATTTGTGTATTTGTGTTTGAAAGTGCAGGCACATGATTTGAAGGATATCTTTTTATTTAATAGTAATTTAGAAAATTATTAAAAACCACCCACTCCATATTTCACTGCCAGTTAGTCCTCTCTGTGGCAATATGTTGGTGGAAAGTGAGGCGGAGGGCTTGGATTCTTTGTTGTTTGACTGGCCCATATTTATTGTTTCCTCTGGGAAGGAGCAGCGCCGGTTTTGCAGCAGTGTTAGGCCTTTAGTGTTGAAATAGCTAAATATCAGTAAAGCTTGCACAGGCTAAATATTAGCAGAGCTACACTTTGTACACCATAAAATGAATTAGGTTTATATTATCATGCAGATCTTTTCCTGTAGTTGAAGTACTCATTAATTTTACTGCTAATGAGATGTTAGCAATTAAATACCGTTAATTAATGAAAATCAGACAAAAGCAAGGGCTGCTCTCTGTGTCTTCATGAGAATAGGGAAAATGTTTGTAGATCTCATTGTGCTTTTTTTTTTTTTTATGTCTGTAGAAGGACCACAAATCTGAACTGCTTTTATGGTCCAGAGAAAGTCATTGAAAGATTTCGCTTTTAGAAAATCAAAGGAGTAGGCATATTTGGATGTTATAAAGATTATCAGAGATTGGAAAAAATACCCATAACTGAGAGGCAGTCCTATGTGTAATAGCAAATTTCATGGTTGAAAATGCAACAGGATTGAGCACAATTAATAGTTCTGTAGCCGAGTTCTGGGATAGGCCCTGAGCACATAATTAGATTATTAAAAATGGCCTGTCTTAGGCCCACTTTTACTAAATTGAAATCCAATTATGCTTTTATGATTTTGCTGAAAAATATTTAGCTGTTTTGCTTGAGTCCTCCAAGAAGATCATTTCCTCTCTGCATTGGCATTTGCACACGTCACAATACATTTTCCAAACAAATCTGACCTCAATTATCTCAGAATCAATCTTATATTAGATAAAATATATTTTAATGCGTGTTTTTATGTCTAATATCATAATTATGCCTCTCCATACTTGAGAAATTAAAAGATGGTGATAGAAGTCTTTGCAAAAAAAAAAAATCTTTCTAATGGGAGGCATGCATATTTTAGAAATAACTAAATGGTGCCATCGTAATCCTCAGAAAGGCATCATGCTCAAATACGTGCCTGAGTGTGGTGAAAAGCCAGACTTGGTGCAGTTTGCAGTAATTGGCGTTGGAACTGTAATAAAGCAGTTGTTTGCAAAGAGATGGGCTCAGAAATTCCATGCACTCCTGCAGTGTGGATTTAAATGCTAAGTTAAATATTTATGAACCTGAGATTTTTATAATTGATCATTGTATGATTTATACACTGTAATTATAATTAGGTTGAAAGAGATTTTAAAAAGCCAGTTTCCTGGTAGCCAAGGCCATTAAATAACACTAAGCTGCCAACACAAAAATTAGGTGGGAAACCAGCCACCAAGTTCTAAGCGCCTGTCCCCACAATGTGACACACAGGGAGCCTCCGCACCTTCCCAGGTGCCTCACTTCGAGCGCTCATTCCTGCATCATCTGTGGTTGGTTGGTCACTTTTTCACGCCTTTGTTTCAAACCTAGTTGAGCGTAAACAAATAGAAAACTTCAGGGCTCCAATGTATAACAAAAGGGAAAGGTGGAGGAGGTTGGAAAGGTTAATTAAAAATGTAATGATCCCATTTGCTGAGACAGCACTATTAATCATTGTGCAGCAGCAAGCATGTGACTTGCACACCACTTATGGGAGACATCTAATTTTTTAAGGTATGGAAGGTGGGGGGGTTGGGGGGTTGCAGGCCAGCAACAGTATGTAGGTGCATTAAGGAGATGGAAGTCTTAACAGACCAGGCTACCCCTTGACTTGTGGTTAATGCTGGGAACTGTCTTCACCAGGCAGAAGAATTCTTTCCAAAGTCATAGATATTCAAAATAACTCTGCTGCCGTCAGCCCCAGAGGAAACTTGGGTATGGCTTGAGGCTTAATGTAGTTGTGTAAGGTATGAAAAAACAGGACTGGGAGGAAATTCATCATTATGTAATACAATCGGTCTGAAACGGTGTATGAATGATAAAGTGGGCCCCAAACAGCCAACACATGCATTTTAAATGTAATTTTTAGCTCCCTGCCTGGAAAAGGCCAAGCTCTTGAACGATCTGTTACAATGGTCATGACCTGCATGATCAGATTTGCCATCCGATCCATGGGGATAGCAGATCAGACTGTCAACATGAGCTTCCAGAAAAGCTGGCCTACCCCTGGGAAGATCTTGGCACTTTGTGCCCATTTTTTACTTGCTGGGATAACACATTAGAGAGAGCCTATTAGAAGAAGAATAGTAGTTATGTTAACACAGTAATTAATCAAGTCAGAAAGAAGGAGGGAACGAGTTGTGAATTCAATTCTGCAGCCCGACAAAGAAAGGCAGAAAGATACAGAGACTGGCAAGCTTTTCCAACCAGCCTTCTCTCACCATGTCTTTTGAACTTTCTGCTTAATACATCACACGGCATGTAGGCCATGCAGATTTTTAATATATTTACTATTTGACTCCACCTCCTAATCTGTAGAAATGGATTTCTAGTGGCTTGCATCTGTGTTTTATCCTAAATCATTTTGACTGGTTAGCTGGCACTGGTATTTGCCAATAACAGGGGTATTTTCTGAGTGTAAATAAAGAGGGTCCCGTGGCTACAGTGATAGCTCTTTGATTTGGGACAATGTGAGGATTGTATCTGGGATGAAGGCAGTCCCTTGCTCCAGAGGAATTTAGACTATGAAAGCTTCTCCCAGGGCATAATTCATCACTGACGTCTCCACAGCCTGCTGTGTTGGAGGGACCTTTACATTTGCTCTGCCTGCAAGTCGGGGTTGAAATCCCTGGTCCATGTTCTCTTTGGGGGCAGCAGACAGCTAAGAGCCAGTGCCTTTGAATACATAGAACTTCTGACTGGAGTTTTATTGTGTTAACATTTGAATTAGAAAAGGCAAATTATATAATAACCATCAGACCCCCAAATCTTAAGGTCTAAAGGAATGGCTTATCTTGCAACATAGGGAAACTGAGGCCCCCAGGGGGAAATTGACATATACACTCAGATGATTCAACCACACTTAAAACTCAAGTCCCCTGACTCTGTATGCACCAGTCCTTAGGCAGCACCTGACCCTTTGTATCCATGTTTCGGAATCTGGTCCTTCAGTTGTGAGAATCTTATCCCTCTCGTGCCCAAGAAAACACAAAAGAAGTCCCCATCAGATGCAATCCCAGCCGGAGAGGAAAAGCAATCTGTAACCTGCAAAGTAATAACATGGTTGTGTCTAACTTTGAAATGAAAAAGCTGGTTAAATGGCATTCTCCATAATATAGTTTGGGCTCACGTTGGAGAAGGACACATTAGCTGAGCCCAACCCACTTACACATGCCCTCCCGCTCCCCAACCCCCCTCCCTCCCCAGATTTCTAGTAAACAGCCTTCATTCTGGGAACATTCCCATTCAGACAGCATAGCAGACATTGGAGCAAGTTAAAGAATGAATAACAGCAGATGGAGGGAGAGATGAGAGGTAGAGTGGAGGGGGGAACGCAACATCATAACACTGAGCTCTAAAATGAGCTGTGGAGAGGACGGCACTCAAAGTTATGGTAAAGCTGTTCCGAAGGCTTCCCACGCAGGCGACCAGGCACGGTGCCCAGATCCCAAAGCGCAGGCGTGCCTCTGCTCCCCGTGTCAGTGTGAGCTGACTCCATGCCAGTGTGACCCAGCTCCGTAGGTACAAATGGAGTCATTCTCCCCTCTCCTCTCTCCTCCCTCCAGTCATGGAAGTAACGTTTTTTGTGCAGCGGGGGATCCATTTCATAAATATAGGGTATCGATCTTACCAGGCAGAATCTGAACTCTCACTTACATGACCCAGGATTTCAGGAGAGTTTATTTTGAACTTTATTTCAGTGGGATCTGCAGCATTTCAGTCCCAGGAGAGAGTTGGAGGAGGGTTTGTGAGGGATTAGGAAGGAGGCTGAAAGGGAAGGGGAGGCTGAGGGTTATTTTCCATACGCTGTGCATAACTTCCCATGTGAGACATTTGTTAAGAGTCACAGTAACATATACATGGCTATACTTTTTCCCAGTATTTTATGATGAACATCTACAAACATACAGAAAACTGGAAAAGATTTTATAGTTAACAGATCCCCAGCAACAAGATTCTACCATTAACATTTGAATGTGGTTACTTTATGAGAGTCCATCTATCCATCCCTCTAAGTTTTTCTTTTTTTTTTTTTAATGCGGTAGTCAGTACTCTTTCTGAAATGCTTCAGCATATGTGTTCAATATTTGTTTAGTTCTTTTGTTTTTCAGGTAATGTTTACATATGCACAAACCTTGTGAGGGCCATTCTCTGAGTTTTGAACTGAACTGCACAACCCATCTCTATCAAGATATAGGACATTGCCAGCACCCCAAAAAGCCCCCTTTTCTTCCCAGCCAGTCCCCATTCCCATTCTCAAGTAGTAACCACTCTTGATTTATATTTCTTCTAAAAGCTTTATGATTTTAAGAAATTATGTTTAAGTTGGTGGTCCATCATGTGTTAGTTTTGGTGTATGGTATAAAATAAGGGTTGAGGTTTTCTATTTTTATTTTATTTTGGTTTGGGCTTTTGATTTTTATTAATAGTAAATTATTCTAGTACCATTTGTTTGAAAGTTTTTTTCTTCCCTCCTTTGATTTCTTTAGTGTCAGCAAAAGTCAAATGACATTACATATTTGATTTGCGTAAATTTCTGAGTTCTGTCTTCTGTTCCATTGTCCAGTTTGTTTTGTGCTTATGTTTTACCACACTCTCTTGGTAATTGTAGCTTTATAGTAAATCTTGAAGTCAGTATAAGTCTCCAATTTTATTTTTCAAATTACTTTGGCTATTCTATAATCTCTGCATTTCCATGTAAACTTTAGAACCTGCTTGCCATTTCACAACATTGGGATTTGGACATAAATGACATCTAAATAATATTGAGTCTTCTGATCCATGAACATGGTATAGTTCCTTTCTAAAGATTCTCTTGAATTTTTATCAGCACTGCTTTTTAATTTTCAGTGTAGAGGTCTTGCATGTGGTTTATTAAATTCATTCTCAAGTGCTTTATTTCACTGGTACTACTATAAATGGAATTACATTTTAAATTTTCCTAATTTTTTTTACAGTTAATATGTTGAAGTGATGAACATGTTAATCAGTCTGATTTAATCACTCTGCAATGTGAAATGTATATCAAAGCATCACATTGCACACCATAAATACATGTAATTATCGTTTTGTCAATTAAGAATATAATTAAAAACTAAACTTCTTTACTGAAAAAGCGCAGCTAATTTTTGTATATTAACTTTGTATCCTTTACTAAGTTCACTTACTGTAAATTCTTTAGGATTTTTCCATGTCATCTGCAATTAGAGATGTCTTCCTTCCTATTCTGTATACTTTTAATTTCTTTCTATTGCTTTATTGCAAAGGCTAGAGTTTCCATCACAATACTGACTACAAGTGGTAACAATGGGCATCATTCATTTCTGATTTTGAGGGGATAGAGTCAATATTTTACCATGAGATGTGATTTTATCTGTAGGTTTCTCATAGCTGTCCTTCATCAGATTAAGGACATTCTTATCCTTAGTTTGCTGATAATTTCTTATGATGAATGACTGCTTAAATTTGTTGAATGATTTCTCTTTATCTATTGAAGTAATCACATGTTTTTTCTCTTGTATTCTACTAATGTGGTAAACTACATTAATTTTTAGATATTAAACAAGTCTTGCATTCTTGGAATAAATCCTAATTGGTCATGATACATTGTCCTCTTAATATATTGTTAGATCTGGTTTACCAAAATTTAGGGAAATTTTTAACATTCATGTTTATAAGGAATGTTTGTCCATGATTTTCTTCATTTGTATTTGTTGGTTCTTGTATGGGTAATACTGATCTCACACATTAAGCCAAGAAGGGTCATAAGAATGTTTTGGGTGAATGAGAATCAGAAACAAAAAGGAAATCACACATTGACTTGTTAGCTGAACATGAATTGATTGCCTTTGTCTTTCGTATTCTGGAATTTGTCACAGACTCTGAAATAGGGGTAAGGAGATGGTGCTCTGATGACTCTTGTACATCAATGAAAACAGTATCAGTAGAAAGTGAGGCTAAGTCATAGCCACTGCCAAATGAAGTTAACCTTGAGCAATTGGTTTAGACATAAAATAGTTAACCCTGTTTCCACTTTATACAAAGCTTTTCCTGTATAATATTGCTTTTCTTTCCTGATAATATCAAGAGAAAGCCCTTAATAGCCTATGCAGTTTAACAACTTTAAAAAGGCACCTATCATTATTATAACAAAGAAGATATACACTAGATCAGCATTTTAAAGCTTGTGTGTTAGTATATGAACTACTTCCAGAAAAAAAAAAAATTCCTGGATGCCATGTGTTGACTTTTTATTATTTTCATTATAGTGTTATTTAAAATTTATAAACATAAAAAGCTCTTATTCTTTGCTTTTTTATAACTGTAAGAGCAACAGACACAAATTAAGTATAAACAAAATTTTGAAATCAATGAACTGATGACATTAGTTTAGTGTAAGGGAGGATACTGTTTTGCTGAAATGGGATTGGTGCTTACCATCTGCATGGGGTGTCGATGTTAGCGTGTGTTCCTGGGTGCCTCGTGAAGACTTTCATTCTTCCTCCACTTTTCTCCATTTGAATTAACTTCATATATCACTGCCAACATCCTTACCTGTTAATCCACATCCGTGCCTCTGTTTTTTCCCTTTTAGCTGGAGATTATAAAGTGCCATTCATTGGACACCAGTGCGGGTATAAATGCAGGTAGTTAGATCACATGCATACCAACATCCAACCTTAAAGGCCCTATCCAGATGACCCAGAATGCCAGTAGACTAATTTCTTTTAGATTATCATAAAAATGAATTTCTAAATCTGGAGATTTCTAAGGCACTGTTCTTGGGCCCAACAGCACAACATTAGGTCTCAAGAGAGGAGAAGGTTGGAAGCGTCACCAACACCTGGAGGCCCTGACACCCATGCAAGGGCACATTATGGCTTTTTCTGAAGCAGAGAAGCAGGCTGAGGAAGAGCTTGCTGGAGACAGCTCCAGGTGGGAGTGTTAAACCAGCCGGGCTGCATGTGCACATGCCCGCCTCCTGCACTGCTCTCCAGGAAAGGCTGAATCTCTTGTTTATTGCCTTCCACATTAAATTGGTTGGACTCAGATGTCACAGGCAGAAACATGAGCTCAGGGCACAATGAGATATGGCTGGCGGTGCCATGGCATAATGTGGCAGCTTCAGAGTTTTGGGGCTATTCTTAAAGCAACATACATCTTCAGTAGAACAGGGAGAGTTTTTCCTTCCCTGAAATGAATGGTGGGCTTACTTTGTGTGCCTATCTTCCTTCCTTCCCTTCCTTCCTTCCTTCCTTCCTTCCTTCCTTCCTTCCTTCCTTCCTTTCTTTCTATTTTAAAAACTATTTCTGAAATTGTAAAAAAAAAAAAAATTAACATACGATCTGCCCTCTTAACATTTTTTGAGTCCACATTACAGTATTGATAACTCTAAGAAGAACGTTGTATGGCAGATCTCTAGAATTTATTCAACGTGCATAGCTGAAACTTTAATCTCTTTGAATAGTAAGACTCAAATTTCCACACCCTCCTCCACGCACCCACCCCAGCAAGCATCTTTCTACTCTCTGCTTCTGTGAGTTTGAGTATTTCCCATTCCCCATGTGGGTAGACTCATGCAGTATGTATCTGTTTAGGACTGGCTTATTGCACTTGGTCTAATGTCCTCCAGGGTTATTCATGCTGTCATGATGGGTCCCAGCATTTCCTTCCTTTTTAAGGCAGAAGAACATCCCACATGCTTGTTATTGGTGCAATAAATGTTCCAGCGCATCGTTTAGTCCCACACAACCCACCTGGACCTTCTCCTCTCTAGCCAATTCTCCAGCCTCTTGCAATTTTCCAAATGCCCCAGTCAGATGCATAAATAGAATGAAAGGGAGTCACCGAATCCACAGAGGGGCTGAGGCAAGAACTTGCTGGGGAGTCTAATCCCCTGGCTATGTAGTGCTTCTCTTTTGCCTCCCTGTCCTCTCAAGAAGCTCACTTGTACACCTGCTTGCTTATCAGTGTCCTATGGGCCACCTTATCAGTGGCTCTGGAAGGGTTTTCCATTACTTCCCTCTCTGCAGAAACACCTCTATATGTGGGAACTGAACTTCATCTCCTCTTGTCCATTCATTTGTAATCTTGCCCATTAGACATGACCCTGGCCAGCCTGCCCAGCTGCCCAAGGGACCCGGGTCCCTCACACCCTGCTTCAGAGCAGCCCCTCAGCGGATGACACTGGTTTCTCTGGCAGCACTAGCACAGAGGGCTTGAGCAGAAGGTAGCATATGCTTTGTGAAATTCCTAAACCCATGGTCTATAAGCCCACTGAAATTCTATCCAAAATCCTAGCTGAATTTTCCTAACTGAAACTTCAGACCTCACAGAGCCTACATTCCGTATGTGGTGAGTTAAGTGGTAATTGAGGTTTGCAAATTTTTATGTGATTTATTCTGGTTTTCTTCCAATGGCCTGTGAGCCGAAACTTAAATACAGCTCCGTTGTTGTTGCTTCTTCCTGTTTAGAGAGGCTGGCATAATATTTTGTCTTCTGGGCTCAAATAACCATGTAATTACTTTGTAATCATATAGTAATTAGCATGTACTATATGCATTTATTACATAATTATATTCCTGGAGGATTGCATGGCAATTATACTTGCATTCAGCATATCATTTATATACTGTATCATGAACAAGTATATAATTTGTTGCTGTTTTTCTTTGATCTTAATTTCAGTTTGCTGAGCAGGAGCTGGAGACATTCTCCTGTCCCTTGTTTGCTTGTGGTGGGGCAGGTGCCTGAGTTCCTAGGGCCTTGCTCCACAACTCCTACTTATACATGCAGGGGAGCATCAGGGGCTTGTGCTGCTGTGGACTCCTATTGTTGGCACCCCTAACACTTTCTCCTTGTTATGAAGTCATTAGGTTGTGAGTTTCACAGTCCCTAGAGTCCCAGAGCTGCCAACATGGCGGGAAGAATGGGCAAGATCTCAATGAGAACAGAATAGTTGTGAGCAGACCCGGAGCCCCACACTGTGCTCACACCTGTCCTTTTCTGCTTTGCAGTGGAGCACTTTTCCAAAGGGAACAACTGCCTGGATGCCGCCAAGGCCTGCAACCTTGACGACACCTGCAAGAAGTACAGGTCCGCCTACATCACCCCCTGCACCACCAGCATGTCCAACGAAGTCTGCAACCGCCGCAAGTGCCACAAGGCCCTGCGACAATTCTTCGACAAGGTCCCCGCTAAGCACAGCTATGGGATGCTCTTCTGCTCCTGCCGGGACATCGCCTGCACGGAGCGACGGCGACAGACCATCGTGCCTGTGTGCTCCTATGAGGAGCGGGAGAAGCCCAACTGTTTGAATTTGCAGGATTCCTGCAAGACAAATTACATCTGCAGGTAAGCGTGCGGGCCCAGGTGATGGATGAGGCTGGGGTGGGGGGAGCTGGAGCAGCTGCCAGGCTCCAGTTTCCTGTGTTGCTCCCGGGGCAGCGAACAAGGTGGTGAAGTGAGAGTCTGACTCGCAAGTCTAAAACACAGTTCTTCACAGCGGTTCTGGCTCTCTCCCTGGGGACCCTCCTGTCTCGAACTGGGGGATGCTTTGAGAAATGCTGCAATGGGAAAAAATGGCCCTTCCTGTCCTGAGCACCTCAGAGGTGTGCTGTGGGGTGGGCTTACCTGGCTGAGGTGAGCCTGCAGAAGGGTGTTCCTTCCCCGAGTCCTGAGGGCTGTCAGGAGTCAAGTACACCAGGAGAGCAGTTGGCCAGAGATATCGAGGCTGTTGACCTGCCTAGGCAGAAAACTGGAAGAGAGTGGCCAGAGGGATGAGCTGGGTCCAGCCACGAGGAGGACACCTGCGTCTTTTCTGGAATGTTCTGTGGCTATGAAGATCGGGCACCTTCCTGCTCAGCTCTTTTTCCAGTCCTTTTCCTCCATCAGAAACTCTGCTGAGCCTGAGAGCTGTTGAAAATATTCATGTCCTTTCCTTTTGGGCCATTTATTGATTTAACGTTTGAAGAAGCCTGTGGAGATATTCTCTGTATTGAGAGAGAGAGAGAAGGCAATGTAGAATTTGGTAGAGTGAAAGGGAAAGGCAGCCCTTCATGCTGCGCCTGCTCACCTCCGAGCCCGCAGGTGATCACAGTTGACAGCTTGATGTAAGTCCTTCCAGAGCTTAGGATTGAAGTCAGCTGCCGATAGAACAAGTAGACTGTGATAAGCAGAGGCTGAGTCTTTGCACACTGAGGTTAGGCCGGCGCCTCATTCAGAAGACCAGGCTGGCTGGGCCTGGGCTGGAGATTCAGATGGAGATTCAGATATTGGATGTCACCTGTACTTTGTCCCCAGAGTAGGGTCTAGGAGCCTTCAGAAGCTTCTCTGACAAAGTCCTACATCCTCAGTAAGTTCTAGGCAGGTGGACAAGTGGGTGAGAGTAGAATGAGGTGCTTGTTTTCTTACAGATCCCCCAGGTGCAAAGAGCAGAGAAAGGGGTGGCAGGATGTCTGGTATGTTGAGGATTCTGGTCAGCTGAGTTTTGGATCAATTTGTTTTAGCTTGGTAAAGTGGGATTGCATTCTTTTCTTCAAACCAGCTCTCATAGTGAGCAAAGAAAAGCCAAAGTCCTCTTTATCTCTATAAACTCATGTTAAAGATTTTCTGGGATTCATGAACTTCCACCTTTTTTTTTTTTTTTAAGTTGGCAGCAGGTGACAAGCTATAAGGAGGGCCTCCAATGACTAAGCATCACATGAACAGTTGGCCGGCTGGGATAGTCAGATACTCCTTAGGAGCAACCCCAGAGACCCTCCCCCATTTCCAAACCCCCTTGGATCCCTCTCAGCTCTGGGTTGTGAGCAGGGGTGGGTATGCTGGAAGAGTCCTGAGGATGAGGCAGGGCCTCGGTGAGCCAGGAACCTGGGAATCCAGTCAACCAGGGAGTTAAAGAAGCCCCAGCTGAAGATGAACCCAACAGGATGGGGAAGCTGTGGCAGCTCAGCCCAGGGTGCAGGGTCGGGAGGGAGCAGGCATTCTGAAGACCCTCCCTCTGCAGACCCCGGATCCCAAACCCAAAGACCAGGGTCACGTTAGCCTTTGAGAAGAAGAGATCCCCCTTCCTGAACAGGACTGGGTTTCTAAGGTCTTACTTGGCTTAAAGCCAGACAGCTCCTGCCTAAGATGTCCTCCTGTCCACTGCTGGATCTGAATGGGGAGGCCTGGGCTTTTGGTCCTGCCTGGAGAAGGGAAGTGGTAGAGGGCAGAAATGGATACGTGGATAGGCCTTCACTGAGCAAAGGCAGGAGTGGAAGAGGTGATGGTGGAGCCTTCTCTTCTCACAGGTTTACCTTACAGATGGGGTCCAGAGAAAGTCTGAGACACTCCTTCAATGTCTTTCTTTAGTGTTTTATAATTTTCATTGTAGAGGTCGTTTACCTCCTTGGTTAGGTTTATTCCTAGGCACTTTATTGGTTTTGAGGTTATGGTGAATGGAATTGTTTTCTAGATTTCTTTCTCCAGTGGATTCATGGTTGACATATAGAAAAGCTAGTAATTTTTTTAGGTTGATTTTGCGTCCCACTACTTTGCTGAATTTATTAATCATCTCTAGTAGTCTTTTGGTTGAGTCTTTTGAGTCTTCTAAATATAGGATCGTGTCATCTGCAAAAAAGATAATTTTAATTCTTCTTTTCCTATTTGCATTTCTTTGATAGCCTTCTCTTGTCTTATGTCTCTGGCAAGAGTCTCTAGGACTGTACTGAAAAAGGGTGGTTGATAGTGGGCATCCTTGTCTTGTTCCTGATTTTAAAGAGAATTCTTGCAGTTTTTCCCTATTCAGTATGATGTTGGCTTTGGGTTTATTGTATATTGCTTTAATGATGTTGAGGTACGTTCCTTCTATTTCGATTTTCTGCAGTGTTTTTTATTTTTAACATGAATGGATATTGGATTTTGTCAAATAGTTTTTCGGGGTCTGTTGAGATGATCATGTGATATTTTGTCCTTAGTTCTGTTTATATGATGAATAGCATGTATTGATTTGGGTATGTTGAACCAACCTTGCATTCCTGGGATGAAACCAACTTGATCATGGTGTAAAATTTTCTTGATGTGGTTTTGAATGCGCATGGCTAGTATTTTGTGTCTGTGTTAATTTGCGATATTGGTCTGTAATTTTCTTTTATTGAGATATCTTTATTTGGTTTTGGTATTAAGATGATACTGGCCTCATAAAAGGAGTTTGGAAGAATTCCATCTCTTTTGATTTCACAGAATAACTTGTGAAGTATCAGGTTTAGTTCGTCTGTAAAGGTTTTGTAGAATTCAGCTGGGAATCCGTCTGGACTTGGGCTTTTCTTTGATGACAGGCTTTTTATTGGTGTTTTTCTCTCTTTGCTCGCTACTGGTAGGTTTAGGTTTTCTCTTGGTTCAATTTAGATAGGTTGTATGTGTGTAGAAATCGGTTTATTTCTTCCATGTTTTCCAGTTTATTGGAATATCAATTTTCAAAGTAGTTTTTGATGATCCTTTGGATTTCCTCACTGTCTATGGTGATGTCTCTCTTTTCATTTCTGATTTTAATAAAGTTGGGTTGATTCTTTCTTTTGGTTAGGTTGGCTAGGAATTTGTCAATCTTGTTAATCTTTTAAAAAATAAACTGAGAGTAGCAGGGAGTTTGGAAACTCGGAGGGCTCTCGGGGACATAGCAGGAGGAATCTGTGGATAAAAAGGTGCTTTGGCTGCTCTCTGGGGGCTCAGATTGACCTGGTAGAAGAGCAGATTCCAGAGATCCCCTCACCCTGCCCCGGTAGCAGGGAATAGATTCAGCTGATGAAGGAGAAATCTACAATAGGCCTGGGACAGCCCTTGTCTAATCATTGATTTTGCCTGATCATACCAAGGTCAGATGGAATGAATGGCGGCCACTGAGCAGTGGGGTCCTGGACCGAGGTTGCACCTGGAGGCAGTGTTTGTAGTGCTTTCATGTTGTTGGCCCTGTGTGCAGCTCAGAGGCCCCTTGAGAATCTAGGGCTGGGCTACTCAGGGGTCCGTGCAAACAGAATTTGTCTCAATGTGGTTGATGGGCCTTATACCCTGTCTTGAGTCTTTCCTGGGAAGGTGAGTCAGGGACTTCCCCTGGTGTTACCCGTTGTTAAGTTATTTAGCTCATAATTTCTTCCCAGAGCCTGGGCTTATTAGTCATGATTACCCCCTCCCTGTCCAATGTGGTAAATGTAATTTGAGTTGCTAGGTTGGCTTGCTGCCATGTTTTCTTTCATCAGATTTTATTAATCTTGTCTTTAATTTTATGCCTTTTATTCATCCCTTTTCAATCCATCTCAGGGAGGCTGCTGTACAACTTCCCAGAGTAGCAGCTGCTACTGGCTGGTGGGAGGGGGGAGTGTCTGGGAGTCTGGGGTTACAGTCCCTGGAACCCCAACCCCACTGCCCTGATGACTCAAGGCCTCGTTTGAATACCCCCAAAGGGAAGCATGGCAAGAGAGAAAATTACTTCCTAAAACACCACACTCTTGGAAAGCTCCCACTTTCAAATGATCCCTTTCCATCTAAACATCAGAGCCTATCAAAGAGCTGCCCCCGCTCATTAAAACCTCCCCCAATGCAGTGTTTTTCTACTCTCCGCCTCAGGTTTCATTTCCTTGAGTCCCAGGGTACCTCTGTACAAAACCTGTCTCTCTTCTGCCTTGCACCTTCAAACAGATGAGAAGCAACTTGAGCTTTTCCTTTTGACTTTGTTTTCCTTTTCCCTTTTCAGGAAGCTGACAGGCTCCTTTCCTCTTGGGGTGGCTGGGAAAGGCGTGAGCTGGAGTGTTGGGGCCTCCAAGCTTGTCTACGGCAGAGCAAGCACTGTGGTGTTATTAGAAGGCTGTGATGAAATTTAAAAGCCTCACATCCCTCCCTTGGAGCACAGCATCTCCCCTGACAGACTTCCCCTGGTTACTTTCCTTACTGCCCGGAAGGATGTTGGTACTAAGTTTGGCCAAAAAAAAAAAAGCATATCCTTTTATTCTTGATGCAGATTGTTTTATATGCATGATTTAAATTTAAACCTTACCTCCTTTCTCCCAAACCCTGACATCCAGAATCAGCTCAGCCCTTGAGCACTGACTCGGGATGCTGCAAACGTGCACCTCTTTTATTTTTCTAATTAATCACTCAGGTGCCTCTGTCATTCTTCATTATCAAGAGGTCTTCACCTCATCCCTTGGAGCATGCCCCTCCTGTTTTCATCTGAGAATCGCAGGGCTACACTCCAACCCATTCTGCTTCCAATGCCCACAAAGAGCGAGCGTGAGGCTACTGAGCAACTCACTTGCCTCGTGGCTTCTGCTACTTCCAAACACTGTCCCTGTTCAGAACAGCCCAGCACATGCTTGGTGGCTGGGTGGCTGTGGCTGTCTTGATCATTTTGCACAGGCAGCAGAAGTGCTGTGTCCTTGGGAGCCAGAGTAGCAAGTCATAGTGCCTGCTCACATATGCAGTCAGTGTTTCCCAAAACCTGACACTTTGCCCTGGAGGGCTGGGTCTACAGGGGTTCCAGCCAGAGCCAACCCACTCTCTGCCTTAGACAGTAGTCATGGCTGTATGCTCATGAGGATAATCAGGTGTTGTGTTTACCTTCAGCAGTACTGGGTAAACAAAGATACTTCATTCCTTCTAGGAAAATTCTGATGTTGAAACTCTGAACAAAGGGGTCAGGGGCTGTCTGACCTCTGTCCCCAAGGATTTGTGACCTACTAGAGATATACCTCTTCCTCCAGGTGTGAGCTCTGTAGTCCCATAACCTCCCAAAGTGGTAGCTTTGATCAAGTCACCAAGGATATGGTTCTTCCTTTCCCTAAGCACTCAAGATCTTATAATTACATCCTGAGAGCCTGGGGGATTTTTTTTTTTTTTTTTTTTTTTTTTTTTTTTTTTTTTTTTTTTTTTTTTTTTTAGCAGAATCAGGAAGGCATTCCTCAGCTCCAGAAGAACAGCACAAGTAATTTCTGAACCTAACCAACAGCACATTTGCTAGACTGGGGGTGACCCTGTTATATGTAAAGGAAATGTATTGTTGTTAATTTGTCATCAGGGGCCACTGGGCAGACATGTCACACACAAAAAAATGCAATGCATTTCTGCTCCAGTGACTTATTCGGTCTGGCAGTAGAAGTGAACCTTTAAAAGGTGAGAAGTGTGCTTCACCCGCCTGGAATGAGGCTTCTTTTGCACAGTAAAACTGTGGGTCTTAGAGATCAAGGACATCTACCACTTCTTGGGCTTAAATTTCTGAGTCAAAAACTGGATTCTACATCACCACATCCAGGCTTGTCTTGACATGAGGCAAACGCAAGGGAAAATGGCTCAGAGGATAATTAATGCCTAAGACTAGATGGGTAGATTAATTCGGCACTTAATTTTATTTTACGCTGATTCATTCACAAATGGAAATCAGCAATTAGACAATGCAAACTTTTGAACCATGGAAAGAAAGGTTTGGGAATATGAGAAAATACAAGTAAAACATTTTCCAGTTCATTTGAGCAGTTTTCATTTCAAATGATTACATGGGTATCTTTAGCAATGCGGAGTGCGAATGGCTCCTTTATAATGTGCCCCACCCCTGAGAGCTGCCTGCCACCCTGTCTCTGCGCAGAGGACTCCTGTGTGCACGCACGAGGCAGGTTTCAGACCTTGAGATGAGCAAGGAGGTCCTCTGACCTGCGCTGTCAGGCTCGTCATCTGTGACCCGATCGGGTGGAGAGAGCTGCCTTCTGCTGGATCGGCTGGGCCTCCCCCAGCCCCCATCCCACAACGTGTGGCCACTCAGCACCACTCACCAGTCCATCAGCTCTACTCCTCGTAACTTGAGCTGTGAATCAGATGTGAGCCAGCTCCAACCTGCTTCACCTTGTCGCCTTGTATCTCTCTCCTTATCTCTCCTTTGGCAGAAGCCCCATGTGAAGCCATTTGTCTGTTCTACTGGAGCCTGTCACTAAAAAAAAAAAAAAAAAAAAAAAAAAAAAAAAAGCTTCAGTAGATTTACTCTCTCTCCAGCCTCCAGCCGGCCCCTCCCTGCATCCGCCAAGTTCAGGAGCTCAGCCTCATTTTCTTAGCCCCTTCCTCCTCTTACCCATGTCCTCTCCAAGTCATTCTTGGACCAGGGACAAAAAGAATCTGAACTCTTTTTCCTTACATTTGTGTATCATGTTGATTATTGGATCCAGGTGGACAAATGGAGTCTTAGCACCAGAATTATCCTGTTGAGTATGAAAGTGAATGGGAAAGAATTGGATCTGCCCAGGAAGTCCAAACAGCCCATATTTCTTTTGGGGTAGCGGGTGTCACAGTGGAAGTGTTGGGAGCTTATGCTGAGGAGGTCTTCACAGCTGGGAGTTGGTGGAAGTAAAGCAGAAGGAGGGAAGTTCAGCTTTGGGGGGATTCAGGGGTGGGGGAAAGTAGGAGGCTAGGGGATTGTCCAGGAGAATGAGGGAGAAAACTCAGTGTGGCATCAAGGCAAGACACCGGGGGCTTCCAGTGCCATGCTCAAGTGTTGGATTTTATCCATCAAAGGCTTAGAGAGCATCAGATTAATCCAGGTGAAAGCAGTACTGGCGGGGAGATTGGACACCAGTTAGGAGATTCTTGGGGTGAATAGATGAGAGGTAAAAAGGGCCAGAGAAAACAGGAGAAGAATTTTGGAAATTTGATAGGTGCCATGAAGGTGCATCTGAAAGACTTACTGAATGAGTAAATGAAAGAACAAATTTGAGACATGAATGCATCTCAGAGAAGAGACTGGTGTACAGGGGGATTTTATAATCAGCTACACAGAGGTGGTTGAAGATGTACAGTAAGATTTGTGCCCTAGGAATAGTAGGTGAGAAGAGAAGTTGGCTAAAGACTGAACCTTGGAAACACCAGGTTTATGGTGAAAGTGTCTGAAGAGGCCTTAGAGAGGTAGGAAGTTGGGATCCAAACACAGCCTGCAGCTCTTCTGAAGGTGAACAGACCCTTGAGAAGAAAGGAGCGTTGGCCATTGGTGTCAACTATTCTGGAGAGAAGAACTGGATTTAACACATAAAAATCTATCCTCCATCTGTCTTTCCACTTATCCCTCCTGCCATGTATCCATCTATCTATGTTTTCATCCACCCATCCACCCATCCACTATCCATTTATTCATCCATCTGTTCATCCATCTATTCACGCATCCATCTGTCTCTCCATTTCTCCATCCCTCTCTTTCTCTCCATCCTTTCAGCCAGCCAGCTGGCATCCACTTACCACAGTAAAGACCTGGTGTCTCATCTACAGCTCAGAGAAGGCAGGCTCAGGACAATTAATGCAGTGGGGTGTCATAGTCTATGTCAGGAAGGTACCAGGTGCTTTGGTAGAAAGGAGGTAACAACAGCCAGCCCACCTGGTTGTCAGCAAGGCTTTCTGGAGAAGCCACCATTTGAGCTGGGGCGGAAGGATGATAGCATGAAAGAAAGCCGCCACGATGGTCGCAGGACAGGGGCGCAGGGCCGTGGCAAGGAAGGCATGGGAGGTACAACAGCAAGCCATCACTAGGTGTCGACGATGAGCAGCGCTGAGCTACACTTCACTAAGGTGCTTTCTGACCAGCCAGCCACCCTGCCAGGGGATGGCCAATGGAGTGGCTAGCCCAGGGAGTACCAGCTCCCCATGGAGGAGCTGGAACTCAACCTAGGCTTGCTGATTCCAAAACCTGGTTTCTGTTCCTCGTTCCAAATGATTGTCTTTCATGACAAGAATACAATGTTCTTACACGGTTCAGCCTTACTACCTTCAGTTCCAGACAGCCAGAATGATGATCCTGGCCAGCCTCCGTGTCCAGATGCTCTTTATGGCTCAGTAACTAAGACAGCATCAGTTTTTAAAGACCATTTTCACAGAGAGTTAGAACATAATGTCCATCAGAGCCTCTTAGCATCATTAAAAAAAAAAAGCTGCTCAGGTAATACATGCTCATCAAGCTCTTACTTTATCTCATTTCCTCTTGAGCACTCATTGCTTATTATGGAATGGGAGCTCTGTGACAGCTTACTGATTTTGATTTTGTTTCTACAAATAGGAAAAAAAATCCTCCCAGACCACACTGGTTCCTAAATTATTATTGTCAAGTCACTGTTTACTCCAAGGACAGCACTGAACCCTGCTCCTGTGACAGCGAGGGTCTTAGATGTGGGGAGTCACGTGCCTGTCTCCCAGGCACTCAGCCTCATCCCATTTGACCCTTATCTGAACTGTCATTTGAGTTCAGAGTCCTCAACCTTCACCTACCCAAAGGCAGTGGGCATCAGGGACCTGGCCATGCATCTCACAGTGTAGATGGATTCTGTGCTGTCACAGAGTGACGGGAGTTCTGAATAATCCGTGGTTATGTCTCCATGCTGGGTCATCCAGGTGTTATGCCATTTGATTTATCATTTAGGAAACCTTCCATCTTGTGGATGGCATCTTAGGACAGTGCTGGGATCCCGTGTGGTGGGGGCAAGACCTCAGGATCACTCCTACAAGTGGTGAAGAGGGGCGGGTGGGGGACTTGAGGAGGTCTCTTGGTCCCTGGAGTTCAGACCACCTTGTCTATGACTGTGGGGAGCTGAGAGAGACCCCAATTACTACTGCTCCATGTAGCTAATTCCTCTTCAAAGGAGATTCTTTCTGCTCTGTCCATCAGCTACTTCGTGAACTAGCAACCATGAAGTTCACCTTGAGAGGTTTGCACCCCTCTAAGCCCAGACCTTAGCCCAGCCAGACAGATCTGCCATGCTCTTTTCTCCTAATACCACAAGGAAGGGGTGACTCCATTTCATACAGCTCTTTTCATAGCTATTCATCCACTGAGCAAGGGATGGGGTGCAAAAGAATGGGGAGAAGGGAGAACCCAGTCTCCCTAAGGGGTTGCCCTTATGCAGCTCAGCAGGCTGCAGAGACTGAGGCATGCCGTGATGACCAGCATGCTGCCTACCCCATCAGCTGAGGTTGTTCTGGCCCCCACAATATTTCCCTTTTTGGTTACCATTTGCAGTTGATGTCGCACCCACAGTCTGTGACCTGGATCTTTCTCATTTTTTGTAGCTGGAAATTTGTCCCCTCAGGTACTGGTGGCTATTGCTATATATTCCAGGAGTGGATCATGTTTTGCATTTAATTATTAGCATCCTGACTTGAGGAAGACCCTGTGAAGGGCAGAGCTGGGCTGCACAGTGTGGACCCCAGTCACCTGCCCCAGAGCACAGAGCCCTGGAAATCTTCCTGAACCCTTCTCAGTGCAACTGGGAGGGAGGAGTGGAGAGTCACCTCTTACCTCCTGACCCCTGCCCAGACCAGCGATGGGCCTGGGTCTCCCAGACAGGTTGGAGTCCTGCTCCCCACCTTCACCCCCGTGTTACCCCAAGTTAGGTATCCTGCAGGCACATTGGCATTTATGTTTC